>JABWIB010000245.1:112025-132548 GCA_016617825.1 Platyplectrum ornatum
CTGTTCACCTGAAACACGGGGGTAGGCTGTTCACCTATCATCCTACCTTTATCTTTAGAATTTCTCTAACCATTTATCATCCCCCCTCCTCTTCATGCCACCACAGTCCTGGTAAGTTGCGGCACACCATGGAGCCCCGGTGCGCAGTTTGGGAACCCCTAGACTAATGCTTTTCTGTCTCTGTTCTGTGTCTCTAGAAGCTGCGGACTTCAAGCACTATACTCTTGCCAATAGCAACCAATGAGATTCTGTTTACTTTCTCTAGTATGTTATAGGAAATGGAGAGCTAGAATCTAGGGGCTACTAGGGACAACATTTCCACTTTTCCGCATTTTAGAAAAGTCTAAGACATTCTGTAGTCATTTGCATTTTGCTATGGTGCAGCATATACATACAGTATATATGTGTGGTCATGTCTAATTCTCTATGGGGCACAGGGTTATTAAGGAACTCATGTTCTACCTATGTTGGACCTATGGAAAGGTACTGGTAAATAATTTAATAACTTTTTTTTGTTCTGTGACATTTATTCTTCTGCTTTTAGTAGTTTCTTTCATTTCATTTTTTTGTACTTTAATAAAAGGAAATAACAGTGTCCTCTTCTTAATTATAGAAATAACATCAAGGCACTTAATACTGTGCTCTGTTCTTCTTACACATATTGATCCCATCTCTTGAGTATCAAAGCATCTCAAAGCATCTGAACTACATGTCCTTGTAGAATACAACTACAAAAATCAAGTGTTAAAGATGAGAGTATAAGAGGTGGAAGGGACAGAACTGTGCAGTTTCAACCTAAAAATATTTCTAAACTCTTAACCCTTCTGATTTCCAGCTTTTAGCACTCACTAGCACATGATTCCCTGGTTACATGCCTTTTCTACACAGGGAATCACGTTTTTGCAAAACGATTGCTGTACCGCGCTCTGCTGTACTTATGAAATATTTTCTGCTAGCCGAACAGCATTGTTAATAAATCCCGAATTCTTCTTTTTCACAGAGGAAAGTGTTTGCACTTTATAAATAATTGATCTCTTTAGCTGTTCAATATTTACAAAGATCAATAAAATGTTTTAGTTGGATGTTCCCTTGCCCTGGCTATCGTTTCAGAACAGTGAGTTAGCAGTGCTACGTTTAGGTTACTTTTCTCGAGCTCAGAACTGCTCATCCTGAATGTGGTACAGACGTTGTGTACCGTTACCTTGATGATCCATATCAGAGAATATACTATGCATGTTTTTTTATCATAGACGAATGTCAGAAACTGACATTGATGTAAGTTATAATGAAAATAAATCTTTGTGTGCAAAAGAACCTTTCCATTGCCACATAGCTTTTGCACCGTCTTGTGTTTATCTTAGGATCAGCCCCTTTAGACAAGTACGGGAGTATTAGAATTACCTGGAATACCCCATACAAGCCAAAAGGAATGATTTTCTACTAGAGCTGGCAAAACACTAGCAATGACTTTTACAGGGCTGTGCAGTCTATTCCAGAGAGAGGGATTATACAGAATGGAAAATTAACATTTTGACAAAGGGTACATTTAAAATCCCCACTGTAAAATGCTGCTGGTAATGGTGGACATAGGATTTCTTTTATGACACTTGTATTATTGCTAAAACTACATATAAACTCTTTATGTCTTATTTTATTTTTGTTTTCCACCAGCAGTCACATAAAATACTGTGCACACTAAAGCAAGGAAGAAATGAGGGGAATAGGTTCCTGCCAGGTGTTTTAATACATCACATGCACAGAATGGGATCATTGCGGGTGTATTACAACAAGCATCAGCTGCAGCTCACGGAACTGGAAAGCCAGTTAAGCCAGAAATATGCTGCATCCATCTTCTCCTGTGACTGGGAAAGGAGAGTTTCAGCATGGGCTCGATTTTGAACCCATACATGGGATAACTGTTTTGTCACACAATGGGTCTCTATTGATGGCGTGCCTAATGTGTAATAATGTCTGTTCTATTCACATGCATTTTGTTTTGTCTGGCCATTTGCTGCATTTCATTACTGATGTACTTGCTTATGCAGGCTATTGCTGACTTCTTACCTAGAGATGTCATATACGGACTGAAGAAAACAGTTGAAATACTTTCAAGCAAGGGCTTAATGAATAAGTTAAATAACTCCCATACTTTAAGTGGAAACCATATTACAGTGATTATCTGTTTTACAAGCATCGTAAATTAGATTGTTTGGTCTACCACCTTCACTGATTTATTGTGTGGTTGTATATAAAATGCGTACAAATAATTCCCAAAAAAGTCTCATATTCCTAAATATTCTGTAGAAAATTTGAATTCCTTCATGTATACTGGAAGTATAACAGCATGGCAGTATTTAACAATAAGTCCATTCATCAGTCAATCAGTCTTTCTAAACTCTCCCCATCTAAAGCACAGCATTTCACCAGCTTAAGGTCTGTGGTGCCCTGGAGCTGCCTGCAATGAAGGGCACATTGTGGGCAGCAACAAAATGAGTTCTAATTAATAATTATTGGCAAGTGTTGGATGGTGGGATTCATCTCTGTAAGAATGTCCAGTATGATATGTTAAATGAGGCACTGATCTTGATGGATCCAGCTTTGAAGTACATAAAGTCAGTGGTTAACCCAGCAATGAAGCAACAGCATGTAAATAATATACTGGAATTATAAAAAATGACCACATTACTGTGTGCTTATTTTCTGTTTCAGTATAACAAATGGACACATGGAACCTACTCTAATTTCATAAAATACTTTTATAATGGTCTTTTATTACCATACCCAGCAATGTATAGTCTTCATATAGTGGATAAACACTGCCCTATAATCTGGGCTACCTCCCAATCTTAATGGTATAGGCCCTGTGGTAGTTGGCTCTTTCATATCAATAAATCGAGCCACACCACAGTATACCATAATTGAACTGAGAACCTTTTAGCACTGATGTTTTTGTGCAAAGAAATCTTTTTCAGTAGTTTTCTGTTGTTAGACTGACTTACACAGCCAAGTGATAAATGTATTGTGCATGTCCCACAGGCTCAGATTTCTTCTCAGAGGTCTCCAAGTGGCACAAATCCAATTATACATGAAAACAGGCATATCTTTTTCCAGTAGGATTTTGCTTTAGCGGTATCAGGATATGCCCACCATATGGAAAGGAGGAGCCAATAATTTGGCAGACAAATTAGTTGAAGTAATATTGGGTAAAAACCCTCCATGTCTCCTTGGAAACAAATTCCAAGTGTTAACATTTTTAATGACTCTTCCCTAGAGCCGCTATTTTTTGTCATCTTAGATTAAGGCTCTGTGCAGATAGAAAATTCAGCCTTTTCCATACTATTCATGTCATGGTAATTTTTCTTTTATAAAATAAAAGATATATAATATAATGATGAAATACAGATAACTTTTTCATAGTTAACTCTACTGTCAACTTTTGCATTTAAAAAAAAGAAAAAAAATCTGATTTCTTTTAATCCTCGGACAGTGTCTAAATGAGTTTATGTGGCACTCTGGAGGTGTTTGTACATTTTGTCATAATTACTACTTGTCTTAGCACAATTCACAATTGTAAAGAAGAGTTTGTTTAATGTATATAATGCATTTTGTAACAGTGCAGGTCTGTTTTCCAGTGACCGTGTAGCTGATTAATAGTGTTGGGAAAACAGATGCAAGAGTAGCTTTTAAAAGTGCAGTGTAAGGCTTTGGTGAGTCTTGGAAAACAAGACAAGCAGTGACAGCAACCTGTGCGCAGACCTGGAAACACACGCTTGGAAAGACCAGTGCAAAGTGATGCTAATGTGGTAATTGCAAGCAGTTTGATTCCTCAAAGCTGACTCTTTAATGATTCATGTGGCACAGAAGAGCTGTGAGCTCGGTATGATACATACCAGCCTGCTGGCATTATATAGTAGAAAGAAGACACAAGCTATTACTGCTTGTGCTTGGTATTCATGTTTAATTCTTTATAAAACTAAATACCGGGGCAGGTACATTACAGACTGGACCAATAACCCGAAGTGGAGCCCACATTTTCATTTCGCTATTGGGTTTTTTGGATGCTATTTACAAGTTTACAAGTACCATTGATCCATCACAATTTACAAAAGCTGGGTTATGTGTGTTTAATTAGAGCGTGTAAGATGCTTTTACTGCATGAAAAAATGATACATCTTGGAATCCAAGAAATTTGTATTCTAGGAAGTTATAAAACAATGTACAATGTTTGCATGTATAGCAATACAAGTAAGATTATAGAGATTCATACAGACTGGGCTTACTCATCCATGTACAAAGACAGCATGGCATATAACAATTCCAATGAGGTCTTAAACCAGCACACCACATGTGTTTATATATCCTATTTGTAGCACTGGCCTGAGTAATAGTATGTATTAGGCTTTATATATTAGCCAAGTTTAACTAAGTTTTATTCTTATATAGTATTCTTTATGGTAGTAGTAATATAGTAGTAGTAGTAATATAGTTTATTGTAAGATTATTTCATAATGTGGAATAGACATTCTTGTCATTGTGGACAAATGAATTGTAATTCGCACCAGAATCATGTTACTATAACAGTATATTACTTTTCAATACATTGAGCTAATCTGTTGATATTTACCAATGCAGTGTAATTGTATGGCCTGTGTGTCCTGTGATGGCCATTAAGGAGTTCTAAGGCCATTAAAGATTAGGATTTAATAGAAATTTTCTAAGTACCTGTCTGAGCTTTCAGGAATACTCCTGTACACTTTATTCAGACAACATTAAGTGACTCCTGTACAAATACGAGAGCTTACAGTGGCAATTCACTGATGTCTGGATAGTTCATCCCAGTGCTAGCCGCTCCCTCTGAATCTCTGGATCCTGTCCTAGATGTGCTTATGCCAATAATGTGATATTTACTATTTACTAGTAAATCAAATGTACACTTACTTTGTGTATATCTATAGTGAGCAGGGTATCCCTGTGCTAATTCTGCAGCATATACATATATAATGTATATATTCCTATATATATATATATATATATATATATATATATATATATATATATATAAATTCCGAATTCTATCTCACTTTAAGTAGTAATGCAAACCCAGTTTCTAGGCAACGGACCCTACTGACCTCTATCTTGTGGTAGAAAGTCATTATATAAAATGCAGCAGAATGAGCTAATATTTAGCTGTCCCCACACATTTTTATTGTTAATTGCAGGCTGTCTTTGCCAGACATGGATTTCAAGGGCACAGGTGCAAGGGAGTTTTAAGAAATGGTGAAACTTAGCAGACAGGAAGATTTTTATAGCACGTTTTATGATGTTGAAAACGACACAGTAAGTGATGTTTTAAAATCATACAACGTAAATGTGTAAATGTGTTAGCTAGGCATTAAATCTGAAATAATAAATGTTAGTACTTAGCGCGTGTTAAAATTCACAGTAAAGTTATTGTTAGATAAATGAATACAATTTAAATCACACATAGTTACTAGCAGGCATACTCATAGAGGTATGCTAGAATGCTCTCTACCGAAAACCAGACCAACAGGCTGCTGGCAGGTCATATTAAGCATGTCTGTCTTTTTCTATGGTAAGAGTCACCTGTCTTGTCCACATATGAGGAATAAATGTATAAACCTACTATTTACCCTATGCCTCCTATGACAAAAGTCTACATATTAATACATATAACGTAAGCGATATGCATACATTTTCGAATTTCAAATTTTCCAGATGTACATTGCCTCCAGATACATGCCATATATTATATTTATTGTGTGGCAGCTCAGTGCCTCTGCTTTTCTAGCATGGTCTGGCACATTAAACTCATTTATATAGGCTTTAGAACAACTGTTGCAACACTATGATAAACTCCAATTGGCCATTATTGCTACTTAGCGTATTGTTCCTCTATTCCCCCTAATGCCTCAAGAGACTGCAGACAATAGATGTATAATTGTATTTCAAATGGTTTCCATAATTGTGTATTGTAATCTCTAACTAATGGCATCCCTTTTTCCCATGCAGTTAGTTGGATATCTCCTAATGTACATGGGTTTGTTGATTTTTGCCTTAACAGTAGGTTGAAACGCCAGTCAGTTTTTCATAGGCATTTAATGGGGCAAGCAGATAATAGTACACATGTTAAAACAGCAGGGAGCAAATGTGACAATCATAGACAATCGTCAGAATAGAAATGAGGGAGCAGAAGGCCACAGCATAAATAATATAATTAAGCCTTAGCTGTGTTAGATAATATGCACCTCCTTGATCTGATTGCTGTTGACCTCTTATTAGGATCATCATGTGCAGCTGTGGGGCCATAACAAATCATATTAGCATGTATTCTTCCCACTTTTAGCAAAATATGCATATATATTTAATTTCACTTTTCTAAATGACCTATCTTCGCAGCAGGGGAGGTAGATGAAAGGGCATGCTATGGTAAGGGCACTCCATCATTTCAATGTGCTTTTGTCACATGGTTCAAGGCTCTTACACGTGGGTTTTTTTGTGCTGAAAAAGCCTGATAATAATAATAATAATAACAACAATACATAGAAAAGGTACAGTTCTGTAAACTTTCATTCATCCATGTAAACCACAACAAATGAGCCTAATGTTGTGCAGCAGAAAGTAATAATGGGAATTGACAGATTGCGGTGTGTTAATGGCAGTGTTAGTGGCGTAGGACCTGATTCAGCGTTTAGGTGCACTAGATTCAGAGCTGCGCTTTTGAGAGCAGAGCGCAGGGAGAGGAGCATGCAGTATGCCCCGCATCCCTGCGCTATTTGAAAAATCGCAGAGGCTCCAGATGCCTCTGCCTAGTGTTTACTCGCAGCGTACGCGTGCCGGCTTTCATGAATGAAAAAATAAAAAAAATAATAAAAAAATATAAAAGAAAAAAAACAAACACACACTTTAGTTAATAATTTATTTATTTTTATTATTTTTTATTAATTTTTTAACTTTTTGTAACCCTTAATGAGGCAGGTAATTGTCCATAGGACATTACCTTCCTCGGTCCCTCTGCGCTAAGCCTGCACCATGTCCAGACATGGTGCAGGCTGCGCTTTCGATTAGGCGCATATGCAAATGAGAAAAGGGCCGAGAAAAGGGCCTCATTAGCATTTGGCGGAGTCGCAGAGGCACGGAGTCGGGCTTTGCGAAACATCGCGTCTCCGCCAGCCTGGCTGGCCGATACACAGGGCTGAATCAGCCCCGTAGTGCTAGCAGAGGTCACTATGTAAATCAGTCTTCTACGAATAGTGACTTGTCTAGAATAAACATAAATACAAACTAATACTTTAGAGCAATGTGAACAGACTCCATATGAAATCCAACTATGAAAGAGAGACCATAAACACAGTGTTTCATTGTCATGGTGACAACTAACCTTCCATTTGTCAGAGAGAAAATCACATCCAATATATAATATACATAGTAACATAGTATTTGATGGCAGATAAGAAGCGCATGGCCCATCTACACCAACCAATTCCCTGTACATAATGGCGGTATGTTGTGGATGTGCACATTCTAAATGTCCTCATTGATCTTCGATGTAGGGTATGATTTATTATGATAAGTGTATAGAGATGCAAATTACATCTTACAGTGAAAGCAATTACCTTTAAATCCAATTATCATGGATTTATTAGCAATGACTTGGTCTGTGCTAGACTGTGCATGAAATACCAAATGTTTTCATGCATTACAGGTATAGGCAGGCCCTCTAACATGGGTTCCATTGGGTATTAATACTCTATGACTGAGTTTACAACTATCATACTAATCTGGTTTTAATTAACTCCTGATTTTAAATAATGTTGATGAAAAACAGGCATTTACCATAGTAACTGTCAGTTGTAAAGCCAGGAGCAGAGCATTTGTACCTCACGGAATGGGTCTGTGGATGTTAACAATGTATCCTGTTGCAACATAGTTGAATAGAATGATCTAAGGGCAAATGTTTATCATGGTAAATAGCAAATGAAAGAAATATATAGTAAATACTAGTAACTTATTGATATTACCCAGTGGAGCTGAATGGAGTAGCATAACAGATTGCAGTCGCAGTGACGGTCACAGAAACTATACTAACTACATAAAATAGACTGACATGCTGTTCTACTGTAATCACCCCATCAGTTTAATCTACTACCACCAGAGGAACATCAATATTCCCCTTTCTGATTAGTGGTGTAAACCAATGATGAAGCATAATGTGAAGACCTGTGTTCCTGTAATTTAGGCTTCAATTGTTTACATGTAATTCTTATTGACCATCACCATTGACTATTTGTATGCTTGTCCGAGATTGAATCTCATGAAATCACATTACTGCTCCCTTTAATTGACCATTCTTTGACAAAACTGTGCTTATAAAGGATTCTATATGGAACACAAGCTATTGTCTTTAATTACTGTCCATCATTACACTATCCCAAGAGGAAGTACATTGTTATCATAATAGGGTATGCCTTGTTAGGTTGCTGGAAACCAGGTTGAAAGAATGTGTTGAATCAATAGGATCACAACTTTACAGTTCAGTTGTCAGAGATGTCACTAGGAGCAATCATTGCACAGTGACGTTGAATAGTATCATCCCATAATCCCTGGTGACATTTTCTTATTATATTTTCAAATGATATGCCTTCTTTTTAATGTTGTCTAAACTCCAGCATCTCTAAATGTTGACAAAATCAAGATTGATCTAATGAGTAAATAACACTGAACAACAAAATGAAAGAAAGTATGAAACGTTGACATGTATAATAACATATTAGTATGTGACACAAAATGTATAAAAATATAATATAGTTTTATTGTATTTATACCCTCTTCAATAGCTTGTCACATGTGTGCAGAAGTGGGTATTATGCCCATGGTGTCACTGCTTTATAACCCTTTTTTTTAATTGGTGGATATTTTTCTGTGCAAATATTGGACCGGATTTAGACCTCTTTTATTGCTGTGATTGGAGTGTCGACTGCAGAGGCAGTGGAGGTCTAAAGCCAGATCCCTGTAGCATCCAAAATTCACATGGGTGAGGAAATACCATTCCTATGCTTGTGAGAATTTCCACCAGGTGACCCCTACAATTTCTAAGCCGTGCCTGCATAAAATGGGGACGGTGCAAGAATCTGAATAGTATACGATCCTCCCTCCTCCCCCATAGAGCTGAACCAATTCCATTTCACAAAATGCAAAGTTTTTATGCAGGTCCAGAAGATCATATTGATTCCAAAACACCTTTGTTGGAAATTTACTGTGGATAGCCAGGGTTATGTCTTAGGAAATAAAAGTACTGAACGGTCTGGTGATTATACCAGTAAAGATTAACTTGATTTATTTAAGAGGACTGGATAGCTTTTTATGTTTTTTTTTTTTTTACTTTAATGCTATTGTTATAAAAGTGAATATGCAGTGTAGTATTGCTCTGTCTGTGCTGTCTCTGTACTTCACATACATGTATATGCATGTAAATATACGTATGTATACTGCATGTTGATTTCTAAATATAGCCACCAACAGAACAGAACATATAAAAATTGATGGCTCTACCCGTAGTGCTCTATAAAACTATATTAAGGGCGACAGTTCTTCAAAAAGTTCTGGAAGAGCAAAGGGCAGACAGTGCTTCTGACATACCAAGTGAATTGAACTTTTTGCTCTCTATGCCCTGACCTTACAATTTTAATTGCAGTGGATTTTGTTTAATTGAACATCTAGGAGCCATGAGTGCCATAGCTAATTAGATAAATTAATGTCAAACCATGTAATGCCAAATGCCAACTACTTGAAGGGATAGCTATGCTAGTTGTACTTGACAGATAAAAGAAGGTGCAATTACTGCTTTGCATTAAGTGGGTTTGTCATTTGGGCTTTTTTTGAAGACTTTCTCAGTAAGTAGTGTTTTGATGCTGTTCAGACAAAACACAGGTGTCAAGAACTAAACCCAGTACACTGCTGCATTATTGCAAGGAAATCACACATATATTTAATATGCATTACATTTATTTGGTGTTTTCCGAGTCATTGAATGTTACTAAGGGGACTGATAGACTGATCTTCAGTGTTTTTAACCAATTAATAAATAAAACAATATTGGGCTTATACATCTCTGGAAAGAAAGTTTTAGGATCAGCAACACTAGTGAAGTTTAGTGAGCAATGGACCGTCAATAATATTCAATAAATCACAATAAAAATAATAATGTTTTAAGAGAAAAATGAAATGCAATTGTAATGGTAATATAATTCATATTATAAATAACTGATCAATTTAAATAAGGAACATGATAAAAATTTGCACATCCTGATAATAGGTGGAAAAAGTTTAGGACATAGAACAAACACAGATATGGCAGCAAGCAGTCGTAGTAGTGTGTTTCAATGTAATTGCATTGGGCTATTAAGGATGCATTATAAGTAGCAAAAAGTGCACATGGCACCAGTGAAACTTGATGATTGTAGTTGCTACACAAAAAACATATTAAAAGTAAATGATACAGGGGATTAAAAGGTTTATAAGGCTAATACATTTCTGACTGAAGCATATATAACTCATAGGAATAAACACTGCTTCTTAATCACACTGCTGTAGACATTCCTCTCATTGTACAGATGAAAGACGCATAGGAAACCCCATCTCCTGCTGCAGACAGTGGAAAGTTTTGCATCCATCTTTTGGTTGGCTAAAAAAAAGTTACAATCAATCAATTTGCATGTTGTAGAAAATGTCGAATTGTGGTACCACACATTGCAATGACCTTCCCCAAGGTCCGGATGCACAACTTAAGTTTTCATTTTTGTGATTGGTCATTTTACTTAATCTGCATAACTAACCCTGGCTTGAGATGAGTTTTACTATATAATTGTAAACCTTTTTACAAAACAAACTGTAAGAAAAGTTTCTGAGAGATCTGGAAAAATAGATGATTTTAGAATTTATTCTGCATGAACAGCCCAATTTTACACAATGCTGCATATGCAAAACTGTTCTTTCTAAAGCAGCACGCGTTCTTTCGCACACAATGGGCATAATGTACATCCTTCTGCACACAATAGAGTCCTAATTGCAGCAAATGACCTGATATGTGGAAAAGTGAACTTCAAATTTAATCTGAGTCATGAAACCGTTGTACAGTTATTTAAGTCACCTAACTACAGTGTTATTGATGCAATTTTTTAAAGAGTTCTGTTTATTTGTTTTACCTTACCACTCATTTCTGGGGAAGGCTAGCTGTTACTAGCAATTAGCTTCTCAAGATACCACCGCTTGCCCAACAGGCTACAGAAATCTAAGGGCTAGGTTTACTAAGCTGCAATAAAGGAAAAGTGGAGATTTTTCCCATAGTAACCAATACGTTTCTAGCTGACATCATTTAGTACAGTATGTGATAGGAAACTGATATGGTTAATATGGGCAACATATTCCCTCAGGTTAGTAAATATAGGCCACACGTCTCTCTACCAGGCAGAGGCGTGAGAGGAAATTGTCTGTGGGTCTTAATTTTCACGCTACAAAATGAAGACCCACAAAATAGCTAAATTGTGCTTCCTTGCTTTATTGACGTGTAGTAAATTATGTTCTGTCCCATAGTTTAGATGATAAATTATGTAGTCATGAGCACTATATTTGTTAAGCTACACAATATGAACAAACACTGGGTGAACCTTGATCACATTTGTATATATACTGATCATATTAATACATTTTTATTTTAGTTTTTTGTTTGTGCAATAATATATATATATATATATATATATATATAAAAAAATTCTGTATATTATATATATATTATTGCACACAAAACAATGGTTAAAAAAGTGTACCCCTGAAATCTCACTTGAGAACTGCAAGTTATAAAGCACTTGTCACATGTTTGACCTTTGGTAGCAGAATAAATTATTAAAGATCTGTTTTATTTCATGAAATTAGTACATCTCCAATAATTAATTTTTTGTGATTTGTTTAAATATTTTTTTAGGTTTTTTTTTGTGACATCAGTTTTTCCAACTAATCACAGCTCTATGTTTATGATTCCACTCATGTTTCACCTTACTACCCTGGTTCAGTGTGAACGGTGTTGACCAGGGTAGTTTGCAAATGACCTGTTTCTGCTGTTACTGCTCTTTATATTAAGGTAGAGATTAACAGCTTCTTACACAGCAGTGGCATTGTATGTGCTGTGCTGTAGTTGTAGTTGATTGCATGGCTGTTTTAGGGGTTAGTGGATTATTATGAGGTCAATGAAACAATCCTTTGATATGACTGGGGAGATAGAATGTATAAATTCTCATAGGATCATATTATAAAGTGTCTGTGTCCTTGGTAAAGAGGTTCTTATGAGGATTGTTGTATACCATTGTTTCCCAAACACGATCCTCAGGGAACCCGATCAGTCCATGTGTTTTAGGTCTCCTCACACAGCTACATGGGATATGCCGGTTTGCACCTGTGGCTTTTTAAACGTGTCAGTAATGAACACACCTGTGTACTAGCAGAGGGACCTGGAAAACATGGACTGTTAGGCATCCTGAGGATTGAGTGTAGAAACCACTGGCGTAATAGTGATTACAGTGGTATAAATAATGATTTGACCCAGAAAGAGAGCATCTTTGGCCATCGTGGAAAGATTCTTGTGGTCACTTAGCTGGTTCATAATACTGGTAAACAAACTCTATTGCTGCACATTATGCAGCATTTTCTATGTGTTCAAAACTTAATGTAAGACACCTTTTCTGAAAAAGTATTGTATATATACACATACTGTATATATTAATCACATATTATACAAAGTATGTGTATATGTGTTTAACAGTGGTTGTGGCTAACTACAGAGTACATAATTGTCTTGGGGTATATCTAGCTTTGCCTAAAGGTGTTTGTCCACATTTCTATAGCACAATCAGGCTTCAATGGAATCACAATTTTCATTATCGCTGTTCTGCACACAGAGGCTCTAGTACAAGTTCTATGCACTTGCCCCTTCCAAGCAGTGTGGTATTCACACATCAAATGGCAGATTAGAAGCAATGTCAATTACAAGGGTCAAAGCAGGTCAATAATAATAGTAATAGTCAGGTCATAGTAAGTAAATTCCATGCTTTCTTTTGAGGGAGTTTTTTCTGCTCATTGTATGACCATAAGCCTGTATGTTTCCATTGTGAATGGTTATGCCTACTGATTAACTCACCATGGTTTTGAAAAAAAAAATAAAGATAGTAAATTATCTAGAATAAGGGCATGATAATCGAATCTAGCAACAACTGTTTGGTTGCTTACTACAGCTACACATATATTAAATATATAGCCATTGCTCTGTTTTCTGGTGTAAGAGCACCATACAATGAGCTTGGCAAACTCATCACTATATCACCTTTGCCAAACTTTACAATTTCCAAGATTAAGATTTCCTATTTGAAAATCATTGTACATTACTGGGTTTGACTAGAATAGCCAGTAATTCATATTTTGCTACACATGAATAACAAATAATGAATAAAATGACAATTATCAAATAAAACAAATGATTTGGGCTTTACAGAAAAAAGAAGAAAAACTTGAAATGACAACTGCTAACAACTGTCCATTTCTAGGAAGACAGCGATTGTTTGTTCACAGTTGGTGATAATATTTAGAGCATTACCAGATTCATTCATTGTAATATCCTAAAGGTATTTTTGCCATCTGGAGGTGCAATGTTTACCCTCTGCTGACAGAGTGACAAATGATGACACAGGTGATGGGATGTTGACAGCTGCTTATCTTCGTATGCCCAATAATTTTATTACTACACATTAATTAGTTCGCATCTGCTTTTTTAACTGAACAACATCTGCTGCTGGTTACTGACTGATGCTGGACTGGCAAAGATGAAGAGGACAGACAACTGGATCAAATGTGGGTTATAAGCACTAAATGTATTTTTGGATTGATTCATAATTACAGTAGGCCCACAGGAATTCTGGGACTTAGCCTGACATGTTTCCAGGAAATCATTATACAGGAACATTACCATGAACATCACAAACACTTCTTGCTGCCATCTATCTTGCGTTGAAGTCATTCGGCACACAATGTAAGGCACTGAAGGATCGGTCTGCCCAGACCAAACCGTAATGGACCGTGTCCCTTCCACAGGCCAGCAATGTGATCAGTGCATGTGGCAACATAATTCATGACTGTATTTTGCAAATAGTTCTTAATACATGATGGGCTATCTATAAAAGGGCAATGGCATTACAACTTGTATGCTTTTATTAGTGGAATCTCATTGGGAATCGTATATAAATGAGTTGAAGAAATGAACAATAGCGTGCACCAATAGACATCAACTCTCATAAGCTTGATGATATGAGAAGCAAAATGCTAATAGGCTTCTGAAAAAATCTTGCTCATTTGTGTTTGAGTGTGGTGAGACAAAAATAATATCTACCTTATTATAACTGTCTATTCCGATGTCTGTCCGTATTAGTAGACAGGTGTACAGGTTTACAAAGTAACAGGTATGCATATGCAACAATGTCTGCCACCTGAAGATAACAACTCAAGAGACTGCTTAGCTGAAAAAGTGGAAATATTTTATTTTGTTTTCAAATGTCTATTATTGTGGCGTGGGAGGGCAATCTTAGTAGTTGTCACTATTTTAGTATATTGTGGGAAACTTTAATATCTAGCATACCTAAATCATAGACCTACTGACAACATAAGGGCACAGAGGAACTTACTGTATATACTTGAGTATAAGCCTGGTTTTTCAGCACTTTTTTTGTGATAAAAGTGCCCCCTCGGCTTATACTCGAGTCATTGTCCTGTATGTCAGTAAGTTAACCCATTTTTTTTGGTGAAATTAGGCGTTCCTTAGTCCCTTAGGAAATCATGCTGAATTGCAGGGGAGGTAAATTTCATTAGTTACAAATAGTATTACAGGTGAGAGATGATGTTTCCTAGCACAAGTCTAATAACAGTGTAACAGTAACTGTTCAGTATCAGTGTGAAATAAGCAACAGCAAATTATCCTCCCTGCATGCAAACACTGACATTAATTTAACCTCCCCTGCAATTCTACATGGTTTCGCCCATTTGTACCTTTATGTTCATAAGCTATCGTTCATCTATCTATCTATCTATCTATCTATCTATCTATCTATCTATCTATCTATCTCATATCTATCTATCTATCTATCTATCTATCTATCTATCTATCTATCTCTCATATCTATCTATCTATCTATCTATCTATCTATCTATCTATCTATCTATCTATCTATCTATCTCTCATATCTATCTATCTATCTATCTAGAACAACCTCAGACTTCTGTCATAATAACTTTATGAGTAGAATTATCATGTTTGCTGTTTCCATGGAAACACTCTTTACACATTTTGTCTTTAAAGACTCGGAATATAAGCAGAGCCTACCAATATTCCACACAGCATGTCTCAGCTTAAACTCCTAGCAGCATACGTAGCATTGGTATTATTCTACTTATCACTTTATACACCCTGTTTGTTTTGGGGGGATTTTTCTTCTGTCATCAGAATAAATCATTTGGGATTACACACCTAGGGCATACTTCTGAAGTATTACAACAATCAGAAACGTACATTTGGATCCACAGTCATTCATAAATATCAGCCTGGCAACGGCATGGACTCTNCCTGCAGTGTTTTTGCTGTCCTGTTTTGTGTTTTTGTTTTTTCTATTTGACCATCATAATAACCAAAATACATCGGAGAATGGCTTGTGCCTCTTACAAATCAAGTATATTGATATTACTTCGATATAGCAGACAACCACTGGTCTATGAACCAATCGTAAAGTCTTATTTTTATTCAAGCCAGGGAAACTTCTTTGCACACACAGGTTTAACTTCTAACTAGCTGTTAAATAACAGAAATCAATATTTGTTTTATATCTGAATAGCTATGTTTACATTCTGAACAATTGCAAAGCATTGTGGGTTACTATTCTCTATTTAATAATGTTAATGTATATAGTATGCTATTTTATATGCATTAGTCTTAGTGACGATTTCACAACTTGGTGCTGAATAGGAGAGTATTTGTTAAACTGTTTGGTATATGTAGTAGGAAGCAATGTGGTAACATTATTGTTAAATTATTATTATGCCAGCAATGTTTGACACAGCAAAAACTGGACTATTTTGCCTTTCAGAAAAGCGCCATGACATTTACATTAAATCTTACAAAAATCTCCCGTTCTTTTACCAGCTTTATATTAAATGTGCCCTAATGTTTTTACTACTATAACTGATCAGAATTTTTGATTTAATAAGATCTCAATGCACCATCTGCTAAGCACTGGACCTGGAGAAAGATCAGCTGCATTCCCAGTAATACGTCTTAACACATAAACATAATAATATACAATTGTCTGTTGAACTTCTATTGTGTTATCGCATTATAAGTAATGGATGATCTTTGAGATTGAAACTTGCGTGGGCAATAATGTAATGACTCATAACACAAACAGTTTGAATGTAAATTTATAAAGCTGTTGCATGTGGTGAAATAACAATATCAATTGTATAAAACCTTAGCTTATGTATGATTGTTTATCTGCTGGATAGAATCATTTGCAGATCTTAGTTTTATTACTTAATTCACCCGTTTGCAAATATATTGTTCTTAGAATCCTATTACCTCTAATATTAATAGACATATGCTAGGAGGAAATGATTACATTGTATTGAGGGTCCAATACAGAATTGCAACATGTGTAACCCATATGTGCCTGGATTTCAGCTGTTTATCAATTGACTGATCTCCATCTACATATGACCCCTGGTCTGTAGCACGCCGCCTAAATTATATGTGTTAAACCTATTAAATGTAAAATATTTTCTCATAAATCACTGTCATTATTATTTCATAAATACTGTTTGTTTTTTAGAAAGTTAAATATGAAAAACATTGAATTCATTACATTACACGACTTCTTAATTTAACCTATTGGGATCTAAAGCTAATCCAGCATCTCATAAGGTGGAAGTGTGGAATACAGCCTGCAGCTATGTTTGTTTTAAGAATAAATCTTACCCGCATGTTCTCCATTCATCAAACATGAATGTCAACAAAACCTCAATTTCCAGACTCATACATTTTGCAAGACTTCTATTTCTTTCCCTTCTCCCTCTAGAGCAGCCCATATGAAGTCTTGTTTTGCTTGAGGTTTTGTGTCATAATTAATAGACAGAAATGCATTACTTTAAATTCATGAAGATAGTGTGTGGAGATAGGCAATCACCTAGCAATGAATGGCCATGTAGACACTGATTACAACATCTGTAATTGGCCTACATCTATGTACAATATACCATTTAACAAGAACGAAAAAGAAAATATCATACACAGAGTCTGCTTGACAATATATCGGACACTCACTTGATGGATTGGAATAACTAACTATGGTTCTTCATCATACTATGTTTATGCTCAAGCCACACATTCATACAGGAAAGATGGTCTTTGCAGGACATTATTAGTACGCTGCTCTGTCAAGCCCTATCAGATCTAGCAGATAAGTGCTACAGTGGCCCCCAACTGTCACCATGTTCTTTGTTATTTGTGCACTCAAAGTAAGTGTTGGTTTTACTTATATAAGTATTGAGGTTTCCATCATCCTCCCTCTGTTATCTCCCTTCTAGCCCCTGTCTCTCCGCTCAAGACACAAACTTCTCTGCTTGTTCCCCCCTTTAAAATACACTTCTGTCTCCCAGGTCCCAACAGCATTACACATCTCTCCTCTTACCCCTCCTCTATTACGCACCTCTCCTAATTACTCCCTCCTCCATAATAAATCTCCCTCTGTATCTCACCTCATAATTTCTTATACACATTTCTTTCCCTGTTCTTCCTGCATTACATATATTGCCCCCTTTCACTTACCTTGCAATCTGTGCAGAAGCTTCCAGTCACAGTCATAGTACAGGACACAGGTAATGGAATGGGGCACAAACTATAGGTCATGGAAATAACACATCACAGAAAAGGCGCCCTCAGCCAGTGCACAGAGAACCAGCTACCTGTGTGTAGTTCTCAGCAATTTTCAAGTAATATGGCACTATAGTGAAGGAGAGGATGAACTGGATCCAGACGTCGGCACTCTTCTCTATGTGGTTCAAGATCCTTATAAACCGTGTTTGATAAGCAGTAGAGTCTATCTCAAAAAAATAAATACATTTTAATCATGGTTGGGATAAATATAAGGATATCCTAAATCTTAACTGAAATTGGGTGTTAAATAGGGTCTAGGGTCAGTATGGGTTTTGTTTTAATTTGGCTGAATGGCCCAAAGTGGCTTTTCTCTGCTGTCACATGTGTGTCTTAGGAAGTCCTGAATTTATTTTGTTAGATGAATGAATTACATTTAAATAAATATATTGCCCCATATCTGGCCATACATAGCTCTATGTTACAATTCGATTACAGGTATCATTATACATGATTCATAGATTTACATTCATATCCATTCCCACACAGAAGCTTCCGTAAGCAGCAAGTCTTGCAACATCTTCATTTCCTTTATTTATTACCCTGGAGCCATTGAAGCTTTCCAAGGTATAATATCTCATATCGGACTATGATAGAAACAGAAGACTTATACTTTACACCTTCAAAGTCTACAGTTTGGTTTATGATGTGAAAGCTTTGAAGACAGTTTTTATGCATGGCAGACATTTCTAAAGCACATGTCCATCTGAATCATGGTCTCAATAAAAAAGTGGAATAATGATACAATGATATGCGGAGGTGAGATTTAGAGATTGGTATCCATGACATCTGGAACATATTTGACTTATGCCATGGATTTAAACAGTAAATATCATTTTATTTTTTGACAAACATTTTGCTCTATGAAATATTTTTTGCTAAATTGTCTCTTCTGGGTCTCTTGTAACTCTTCTGGGTCCTTTTCTCTTGGCACACTTTGGGAGTGGATCTGAAGCAGGAGTCTCTTACCTTAAATGTCAATGTGTGCATTACATAAGCAAATGCTTCAGTATTCTCAGTTATCATCACCTTTGTATGATGTTCATTATGATGATGTAGTATGTTGAATACATCATCACAATCAGTAGTATTTACAGCATGCTTTAGGCAAGTGCAAATCAGTAAAGCAACAATTTTTAACAGACCATAGGGATTGATCTGCATAAAAATGGCCATACTGTACCTATGTATGTATGTATGAGTTAAACACTCCACCAGATGTGAGCACTTCTGGGGATTGTAGTACGAATAATGCAAACAATTGCAAAAATCGAGACCGCCTGTTTATCTATCTTGTTCTTGTTTTTCCCCCCTCCACACACTCTCTCACTCACCCACTGTATAATACTTCTATATTATCCACCATCTTCAGGCCATTCTCAGAACATGCAGCATGTTTGAAATTATTTTTTTCGTTTTTCTTCTCCAAATATATTGTCATAGTTATACGGTTCCGTCATGGAATCCAGAGAGTATAATACACTTAATTAGTTACTAGACATATTGTTTTAATATTGCTAACTGGGGCAATGGGAATTTTCTCCATGAAACTATAACTATCTCCTCGCCATAAATGAGGAGTACAGTTTGACATGTGTAATGTTCTCTATTACATCAATGTTAACCCTCTTTGCTTCATTTCATATGTACATGCTGACCTTGAAAATCATTTTTCTGCTCCTGAAGGATCAAGCGCTTCTAGCCTGAGACATGCCAGCAAGTTTACATTATGGGCAAAGTATTTAAATTAACCTGCAGGCTGGCACTGTGGCGCTTTACTGGGAATTATAATCAAAGAGGTGGATTATTGTGGAGATTAGTTCAGTCTGTGCAACTGATTTTGCCTAAGGGAGAAAAGGAAAAGTTGAAAGAGACTGTAGCAGCCACAAACTGTGGAGTGAGATTTCCTTCTCTTTGGAAAACCTTTCTAAGATGGTGCTACATTGGGATCACATAGAACACTAAATTGTCACCACTTGCTTAAAATGTCTGTGTTTATAATTCCAGAAAGATCTAAAAATGTATCGTATTTTTATGCTGTAGAACTAATACTGTTATGTTAAAAATCAGACAGATTCTGTGCTGTACATTGGTTGAGCTGTATAGCATATGTAGAATGGAGGTATACTGTAGGACCTTAATTTACCCATGCTGATCCCTATTCCTGATGCCCCCATGCTAGCATCTGCATGCTTATCCCCTTGTACATTGCAGGGATCAGACAACTCGTCCAGATGTTGGGGTGTTTGAAATCTCATTGTAATATCTGGTGCGCGCATGCACAGATTTTAATAGTTAAGAGCTTTTTTAAATCCCTATGCTTAGGTATGGATTCACTAACTGACGAATTACATAAATCGTCAGTCGCTGACGATATTGGTGACGATTTCCACAAATGTGTATTCACTAAGTGACGACTGTGTTTTTTTTCAGCATTTTGTTTGACGTTTACAGATCGTCAATGTGATATCGCTGTGACGATCTTTGCAATA
>JABWIB010000245.1:133328-143475 GCA_016617825.1 Platyplectrum ornatum
AGTTTCATTTTACACTCTGGAGAATGTGAACTCAAATCTGATTGGTTGCCATGGGCAACTTCCCCAAATTCGAATTTCACTGCAATCTCCCTGCTTAGTAAATATACCCCCTAGTGTACAAAGTGCTTTTAAGAGCGATGATAACAAACCAATTTTAGTATAGATTAAAATATTTTAAGCTTTTATAATAACGCTAAAGAAGTATACTTACTGTATTTACTTGATGTCAGAATTCAATATGGTATGTTATTCTTAATTGAATTCTGGGTCAAGGACTCCTGTTGTGGTAATACATATATATCAGCTATAGATTGAATGATCCCTCAATTACCTTTGTAAACCATTTTATACTTATACCAGAGTTGCCTACTTTTGCANATGGATTTCAGGGAGATTGTGAAACCATGTGGTTTCATTCTATTGGAGACCATAGACATAATAACAGTTGTAGTTCCAATACTAAATATGTTGTTTGATGTAATATATTGCCCCGATTAACTATTTGTTTTACTATGTCATGTGGGAATACAGTAATGTGTACAGTATTTTCTGAAATGATTTCTTTACACTGTACTATACTTCTATGTGAGTTAGCCATTTCATCTCCACGAGGTGTTAGGCTGCTAAGAAATATGTTCTGTCTATGTATTTCCGTAAGAAACATTAGTAGGGTGACTAAATAGACTACATAAGCAAAGATCAGAGAGATTGCTGACTTTTCATTTAAAAAGCATCTACCATCTGAATGTGTAAAGAATGTAAAAGTTGAAAACAGTCACACTTAGATCTGAAATAACTATGCAATGTTCTCTTGGGAGCGGATAACAGTTTTACTGACAGATTTGAGGCAAAGTTATAAGAAAAAGATAACAGATGGTTTCTGCATGGAAACTGAAGCACACATTCCTCTGATTTCTGAATACAGTCACAGTAGAGTTGTTATGGATGACAGGTATGGAATTAATTGTACTTTTCTAATGTAGGTACATGTGGCATAGACATGTCATCAACTACAAATTGGTTGGTCTAGGCATTGAAATCCACGTTCAGCTAAAATATGTTCTACAGTGAGAACAGCTTTGGGAATCACGTCTCAAATGTAAATACATGAAAGTTATAAGCAAGGAAAACTATTATGTAAATGTGACTGTATGGACTGCGTTCCATGTGGACCTTCCGGCACCAGAATCTTACATTAATTTCTACAGACAGAACTCATGGAAAATGGGGCATAAGTAAGGATCATATAAAAGAGCTCAGGTAATTCGTTATTGTACAATTTGCATATATCCCTTCATGCATACAGGCTGTGCGCATGCCACCTTTCCCGCCCTATTGTTGAAGGAAGTCTTTATCTTAAGTATCCAGAGATGAAAGTCAACAGCATACACATTTTCAGACCTATGCATTTTCAGACCTATGCAGTAGAAAATATTATTATTACTGGTTGCCATAGTGATAACAGTTTGAATAATCACATGCATAATTAACATTAAGGTATATTGACCAGGTTAGTAAAAATAAGTGGTATCACAAATTATTCAATCATGTTTTATTACTTTGCCAATATACAAATGCAGATCCAACATTAGTTACACACTTGTGGTGCAAGGAGCTCTGTGTCTTGGTCTCTCTCACTAGAGATTCCGACATCTTCTGATCCGACTGTGAATGAGAAGATCAAAATGTGTGATGCAACTCAAAATCTTGCCTACACTATCAAATAAATCACAAAAATGACATTGTTTGTTAAATCAACTGTAGAAGTGGACATCATTTTATGAATAAGTCGTTTTGTGTCTGGTATAAATAAGCAAATATAATAATACATTATGTACATTATAATAATCCATATATTTTGAGTGTAGGATCTATACTACCCATCAAGCATCTACAGAAGTGATAGTGATTAACCAGGAGATTAACCCCTGAATTTCGGGCAATTCTCCCAGTATCCCAGGAGAGTCAGATAATTAATACAATGAATGGGCAGGTCTTGATTATATCTATTGAATTCCGTCCAGGGGGCAGGGCTTCAGGCGTGATTTCCATAAATAATACCCTCCGTCCCACCCCCATGAAGTGGACTCAGTCAGCAACCTTCAGAGAAACCAATAATATTGTCTTCTAGTCCAGCATAAACTGAATGGGTATTCTACTACACTCCTTATACTGAAGAGGAGTAATTCTTTTTGTAATGAATGTTATTTATATATAATTGATATAACATTCAATTCATATGAATATAAATAAATACCAGTCCCCAACTGATCCAGTGCACCAGTGGCTAAGGAAGATCTATTGCAGTGTGTAAGGGGAGTGGGTGTGTGTCACACAGAAATCACAGATGCGTTTTAGTGGATAATGCATTTCAAGCAGGAAACTAGCAATCTGCCAATGCCTGGCATTATTATGAAGCAGGCCTCGGCTCACTCTGGCATATGGCATTTAAACCACCTTCCAGCTGATATTTGCAGACAGAAAGGTCAAGGAATTTGCAGGATTTCTCTGTTCCAAGTTAGGATTTTCTGATGTCTGCTGACCAACTTGAAGCTAGTGTTTTTTTTTCTTTCCTGGCTATAAAGCAGCTTTTTGTATACCCACAGATTCATCATAAATTCAGTTTAAAGTGTGTATGTATATATATATATATATATATATATATATATATATTTATATAAAGTCTCTGTGTATGGCACTCACCACTCCAAATAGCAGCTTGCCTGTGTGCCCAGCCTTGAACAATAGCCAGCCCGAGGAAGAATGGTGGCACTCCAGGACTTCACCAAATAAAAGCCAAAACTTTATTACAAGCGATACATGTCCATAAAATCCAACGTTTCAGGGAACAAACGTCCCTATCATCAGGGAAAATGTGACAAAACACCAAAAGGTGTTGGTGTTTTGTATATATGTATACATTATTATTTTGAACACCATCTTCTCCATCAGAGCAAGTTCTTTTTAGTTTTTGGTATGTTGAAGATTAGTTCTTAAGAAAGCTTATTACTTGCATTTAAACAAAAACAGTTCAGATGATTTAAGGTGGGGTCCCTGTGCATATCCCCCTCCGTATAGTGGGGTGACCCCCCCCCCCACCCCCATATACAGACGAATATACCTCATGAAACCTAGGTAAGCAATTCCAACATTCTGTTCACCAAACAAAATAATTGCTTAAGTTTGGATCTGGTTCAGTGAAAATGTACAAGGCCTGGCATGGAAAATGAAAATGAATGTAAGTGAAAGGAGTATAATATAGCTTACAAACAATAAAAGAGAAGCAAAAAATTATCTGCATATCAACCCACTCTCATCATCTATCAACCCTGATCTCTGTTCATAGATATATATTTCAAATGATGTACTTTTAGAAAGCAGAGAGTCACAGTACATGAAAAACATTAATACTAATGGTAAATCAGATATAGGGGTATATTTACTAAGCAGGGAATTTGCTGGGGAATTGAAAAGTGGGGATGTTGCCCATAGCAACCAATCAGATTCGAGCTTACATTCTCCAGTATGTAAAATTAAACTCAAATCTGATTGGTTGCTATGGGCAACTTCCCCACTTTTCAATTCCCCAGCAAATTCCCTGCTTAGTAAATATACCCCATAATGGACATAAGGGATAAAGTCAATTAATTACTTATATATTTAGAAACACACTAAGACTTAAGACCCTAAACATCAAGGGATATAGGTACTGATGCAATAATAACTTCTCAAAATAGAAA
This sequence comes from Platyplectrum ornatum, assembly GCA_016617825.1. Taxonomy (NCBI): domain Eukaryota; kingdom Metazoa; phylum Chordata; class Amphibia; order Anura; family Limnodynastidae; genus Platyplectrum; species Platyplectrum ornatum. The sequence continues at coordinate 137,069 of JABWIB010000245.1, forward strand.
AATATCTAGCATAAAATACATGTACTGGTTATATAAATCATTATAACCAAATCACAATATTTCCAGAATATTCCTTTTTTATTGATTATTTTAAATAATAAAATATTTATAATAGCATGTATAGAAATATAAATCTGCTCTAGGCTCATGATAGCTAACTCAACAAAAATGAATGTTCCACCGCAGTATTATTTCAATAAGTTTTAGGATTTCTTAAAATAATATAATTTTTTTTTACATTAAAGAGTGCAATATTATCCCAGTTTTCTTTGGAAATTATTTGTTGTAGAAATACAGCTTCTGTGAATCTATTGCCACCTGACTGAGGCTACTCAATTACACTAAATTTAAGTGTAATTGTTTAAATGTCAATCTCATTGAGAAGAATTATGGATCCATAATGCATTTAGATGGGCCAGGTCCAGTATATGTGTTCAAAGAAATGAGAGGTAAAATGAATTCTTAGTTGAGAGAACAAGTTACTGTTTGAGTAAACATAATGCCTTCTAAGCCAATTAAACCATTACGCTGACATTATTCTTCTGTGATCTAGAATTTCTAATNACATGGATCAGGGAATGACTTTATTCACGAAAGCTCTAAGATTTTCCCTCTGGATCAACAAATGGGANCGAACCAGAGCCAAAAGGCTGAACGCCATTAACCAAGTGTATTTTTCTGGATCATCTTACAANNTTANTAAAAAAAAAAAAAAAATTGTTGTCAAAGAGCCAAAGCAACCCATGCCAAAAAAGGGGCAAGGAGTATCTGTCTGGGCTCTTGTTCAAGCTAATGCACCATACACAAAGAGTGTCTGTCTTTTGGTGATATTGATTAACACAACCGACAGTTTTTTTCTCTTTTATTTTGAATGTGGTTGACCCTATATAACATAACTAGAGGCATTGTATGCCATGGATAATTTCTTCCGCTGTAAATCATATGTCTACTCTTAATAACCTCCAGGAAAGGAAGCCCAGACCTGCTGGTATTCCTCANACAGTTCTGATGATGTCAGCCTGAACTGGTATGCAGCTTCAGCAAACTGATAGGGCATGCTAGATAAATCATTTCTCAGAGGAGGCGTTTGCCCATTAACTTNTTTTAATGCATTTTTTATTACAGTCCTTTCTGTTAATTTAGTCACAATGCATGCAGTACATTTTGATGGTGCTACATTTCTAGAAACTACAATTTCCTTGAAACNCTGATCAGAATGGTTAATGGTTTATACATCTGGAATCCAGTCTACTACTATCCTGTATTCCTTAACACATTCATATTTTATTTGTTGTTTTTAATTAACATGTTTATGAAGGGATGATATTATATGTTGCTGATGGTTATATTTACATATAACATTGTCATAGTTAAAAATTGTACCTTAATCTTTTTAATAATGAATTATATACACANGGATTATACACATTGTAAAAATTTTATATTTTTTGTATAGTTACAAGCACAGATACAATTAAAAACCAACTAATATCAGTATAGTTTTAAATACACAAATGTGNAGANTAGTTGGGCTATGTTGCTGTTATCTGCCACCACTTTCTATATTTCTATGTCCATGTAAGCTACTTCATTGTGGGTTACCACCAGCAAACAGCTCTTATTGCCAGGGTAACAGAAGGGCTACTGTGGCNCAGCGACAAAAGTGGGCTCCCCAACTGCATCGAGGACCAAATACCTTTTCCTAATACTTACCCTAACCCTTTATTCTACCCGCTACCTAACCCTAACCTTTTCCTCGCAGCCTAAAACCAACCCTCCCCTGCTGCCTAACCCTGAACCACCATACCCCGCAGCTTAAAACCATCCCTTCCATCCCCACAGCGTAACCATAACTTTCTCCTCGCCATTGCCGATCCCTAACCTTTCCCTGCATCGGCAGCTCTGTCACAGCTGGTGGCTTTATGAATGGACATAGCCATTTGGCATATTTCTTTATTCATAAAAATAATTTTCAACTTTATCTATTTCAAAAAAGGGACATTNGCGTCGGCAAATCCTTCCTGCTACTTCAGTACAGAGTCAAACAAGTGTGTTGACTTGATCCTGACTTGATATGTGTACATGTTATGTGGTTATAGTTTGTGCTCAGATTATTAAACTAAGAAATATAAGGTGTATATGTCTTCATGTACAAGTTATATTTTTAAAGTAAGAATAACAGAAATAGATTTAAAAACAAGAAGGAGGAGTGTAAAAAGGAAATTACAGCATGCTCCAGTCCTACATAACACACAACCTATTTTGTAATATCTTGTAAGTTGCAGTGTGATGAAAACTATGACTTCAAATGCATATAGCTGTATTCCAGCCAGATCAGTTAATTTCATTTTGAGATCATGGAAAGTGGCATATTTGAATATATATCCCTCATGGGAATGTGTTTGCTAAACATTATAATTAACCTCCAGTGATGAATTTCTCAGCTCATAAATCCACAATGGTACACATTACCATGTTTAGGATAGAGTCTATCATTTACATATGACACACAATTATACATCTTGATTAGGTCACTGCTCTCGAGAGGCTGTCTTTATTAACTAGGGCTGGCAAATAATATTACAACTGATATACAGTAAATATGAAATGAGTCACTGTTTTAAGATGACACAGCCGCTGCCATAGTTTGTCTTTTCCAGTCTGCCTTTCATATGAAACTTAATTTGTATTGGAAAAATTCCTCCAGTTCCTGTTGAATAATCTTCTGAGCTACCTCCTTACAGGTTCCTGGGAGAGTTTTTTCCAGGAATAACACTGTCATTTTCTTGCTTTATGGATGTGATACCAGGAGAATGCGTGGATCATTTTGCTGTGAACAATGCACTTAGCAATGTTTACTATGTCATAATTGCTGTCATTAAACATAGGTATTGTTATTAAAATTAGAAATTTAGACGCTATTAACCTCACTAGTAGACAGAAACTTTTATGATGATACATTTCTACTAAGAAGTGTCTGTTGTTATGGTAACTAGAGCGGAGCACACTAGGGCATCCTAAAATGTGACCACAGGCATGACGAATTGTGACAGGTCTGCATTAGATTGGTCATTTGAAGCACAAGAACTTCATGTAATGGTTTATGGTCATTAAAGCCTCACTTATTAGTTGGGTAATGGGCACATGGTGGTTGCGAAGGGGGATACATGGGAGATGTGTTTTTATTGTGTTTCTAGAATTGGAATGCTTTATTACTAGTCACTTGGGAAAAATGTAAATTGTAACATTTTTATTGCATTATGCTATTATACATTTTTGCATAACTAGATGTTTGAGGAGCCAACACATATTATACACAAAGGACATACAAAAAGCCATTATAAGACAGTTAGCTAATCACTGTATGAAATAAGCTGTATAATACTATGCCTTAAATGGAAATCCTGGCCAAGTGCATAAGCCATCACCTAATACTAAAAGTTTACATTCGGCNAATACATGAAGACATGGGTAGGGTTTGCCGCTTCAAGTGGACGGGTAACATGCTGACAGTAATACAGCTAAAGTACAGCTGTCAGATGTATAATTATCGAAATAACAAAGGAATGGACAGTTCGGAAACTATGACCTAAACGGTGTGGTTGGTTGTGAAAATCACATCATTCAGATTTCTTACGTGCCATCGGATTTCACACTAATCANTGTATGAACCAACGCTAATACCTTCCATAACACAAGTGCAAGTAACTCTATCTATGTTGCTAAGTATGTCCGGCAGTACAAATAGGCTGTGTAAACATAGCTAACATGCATATCTCTTACTGTTTTTGTTGATATGTTTAACTTACTGCAAGTTGACTTTTCATCCTTGTTCTGGCACCTCAGATGTGCTGGTGAAATGACAAGAACGCTTTTACTTCTGCCAGCCAAGGTTGCCAGGGAGCTGATTATGACTCCATACAACCCATATAATGAACTATTTCCCCTGTAGCAACATGGTGTTAAGAATGATTTGCTTCTTATGGATGTTATTGTATTCTTTCCATGAAGGATGTGATTGAACAGACAGAAATATGTTTGCAATGCCTTAGAACCAACCATTATGCTAATTTTGACTTGTCTGTATTGTATTTTTGCCACATGTAATGATTTAATGTAAAACAAACCCTACTGCAACCATTTTCATAGACAATCACATCCAATNACCATATGACCAGATCCAGACTAATGAATACATTTAGAGATTTTTGGTCTTAACTCAGGGGCGGGCTGGCCTGGGAGGCATGGTGCAAGATGGCACCCGGGCCACAGTGCNTTGGGGGTTTAGGGCCGCCGCCGCACACATGCCTGTCTGCTGATCGGCATGTGCGGCCGTTCAAAGCAACCAACTGGAAGCCTGGAAACCAGGTGGTTGTTTTGTACGGCCACACATGCCGTACAATCAGACTGGTAGCCCCAGTCTACGACCGAAAGTGACGCCATGAGCTTNCATTTTCATAGACAATCACATCCAATGACCATATGACCAGATCCAGACTAATGAATACATTTAGAGATTTTTGGTCTTAACTCAGGGGCGGGCTGGCCTGGGAGGCATGGTGCAAGATGGCACCCGGGCCACAGTGCNTTGGGGGTTTAGGGCCGCCGCCGCACACATGCCTGTCTGCTGATCGGCATGTGCGGCCGTTCAAAGCAACCAACTGGAAGCCTGGAAACCAGGTGGTTGTTTTGTACGGCCACACATGCCGTACAATCAGACTGGTAGCCCCAGTCTACGACCGAAAGTGACGCCATGAGCTTATGGGCAACTGCTGTGGGCTTGCNCCCCTGGGCCAAAATTTGCCAGCCAGTCCCTGTCTTAACTCATATCTAATCCTCACTTTATCTTGTTTTGCATGCACTGGTGAGTTGCCTCCCACTAGCACTTTCACTGGCTCGATCTGGCCCATAGTGTGCGCAGGCACATATACAATCATCATTGGTACATATTAATAAAATAATAATATTACCTGTACCATGAACATAAATATTAAACATAGAAAAGTTTTGTTTTTTACTAATAATATGAAATATTTTAAATATTATAAGAGCATCTGGAAAGTTCACATTCTCATTGCTAGTAGAAACAACAATNATTACATACATATACAGTAGCTGGCAGCTTTGAATTGATCATATCAGAGCCTTTGAGAGCTACTGTAGGTAATCTTTATTATCCATGGTTTGTTCAGCACTGCAGCTGTTTTAGTCCCAAGCGATGAGAGATGAGATGAATTTTCATTGTTAGAGCACCGTCTTTATGTTTTCTGTGAGCAGTGTGTTAATCTCAGATGATAGATTATTACATGATCTCGTCTCATTAAATATATAATACCAGCTAATTTGAGGTCAAGAGGAACCATGAAAATTGATACTAATACATTATAAAAATCAATTATACCTGCATATCTGTGTCTGTTATTACAATTTTCTTGTATGTAAATGTAAAACAATTTTGTTGTTCATGAAGTGTAAATAGATAATACATAGACAGATAAACAAAATATAAGTCGAGCCTTATCGGAAACAGTCAGAAATGAGTATATATGTGAAACAATAGGCGACTTTTAGACATGATGTTAAATTACCACTGGTGNCTGTCATTAAATTTGGAATATTGTTTTTTAATTAGATTTATCCATACTATTGCTGATACAGGTTATCACTTGCTCATTATTATCTATATATAAGTATACTCTGTGTATACTTGCCGAACTAATTAAAGGCCANGATTCATTTGTTGTTATTGTACTGACAGTTTCTGACAAGTGAACTGGCTTGCTAAATGCAGTTTATATTAGAGTTTCTAATATAATGCAGACACCTTCTGAAATTAGGACTTAAATGATCCTTCTGTAGCTCTTACGTCAATTAAGCATCTATAATATGTCAAAAGCAATGTATGTCAATCCTAATATAGTATAATAAACCTTAAAATAGAATTGTGCTATTAAAAGCCACAGAGTTTAATTGGATTTTTGAAGATCAGTAAAAGATTAATATGTAAAATGATCCCACTTTAATCATGGACATTTGAAATATGAAATTTGCAAATATTTAGTTCTTTATAAGTTCTGTTCTTCAAAGAAGGCGTCTGCATTCTCTTGGTAGAGGATTGCTAGGTGCTGCTAGTTCTGTCAGAGATGTAGATGCTATTGGGGAACAAATGGAGAAGGTCTTTGCATATATACTGTGTGTGTGTATATATACACGCACAGTATATATGCATAGTCCAGAAGTGCTCCGCTTTGGCTGAGGGAGGCAATCTCTGGCCTGATGTAATACAAGCTGGGACGAGGACAGGGCCCTACGCTCTGGAGCACAGCAGTAGTCAACCCCGACTCTACAGCTGCTGCCACCAATAACAATTCATTCCCCACCATGAGACAGAGACATAGCTCTCCGTG
>JABWIB010000246.1:0-27044 GCA_016617825.1 Platyplectrum ornatum
TGTATCCTGCACCCCTCCTCAGTGTATCCTGCACCCCTCCTCAGTGTATCCTGCACCCCTCCTCAGTGTATCCTGCACCCCTCCTCCCCTCCCTTTTATAATTGTAAGAGTTTAATAGTCAGTACACTCCTGGCTATAGAATGTAGTATCTGTATAGTATTTTATAATGATATCAATGAGTGGTGTCAGTACACATTTCTTTACACTATCTAGGGAAAAATTTAGTTGTGGGTAACATTGAAAACTATAGCAGAGGGAAAATAAACAAATCACACACACACCTACACACATACACATACACACGCTATGTCAGACACATAATTCACACAGTACACTAAAATATACACAAATTTCACACAGAATGAATTAAAAACAAATCCACACTAAATGTGTTTAGGACATGTTTGATGCACTCTGAATTCAAATACTGGCTCCTTGTGTAAATCTGAACATTAGTAAATCTAGTGTGCAATCTATGCAATGTGTTTACTGTGATTCAGGCTTTAAATGCAATCACTTAGACTTATATACATTACATAATATGGTTTTATCAGTTTATATACATTACATTAAATATGGTTTTATCAGTTTATATACATTACATAATATGGTTTATGTTTATGTATCTTTTGTGTGAGTTTATCTGTAAATACAGTGTTTATCCAGCAAGCTGCGTTCCTTTTTACACTTTTCCAATATGTGTATAATAGATTTTAATGTGTGATTGCTGTAGGTTCCTCTTTCTAAAATGTTTAGTATGTAAAGTAATTAATACAAGCATATTGAAGCATTCTCTGGCATATTCTGGTGTCACAAAGTAACACTTTACATTTTTGTTCTGCAAAGGATATCTTTTTAATTACCCCAAAAGCCTCTATTTGTCACTATCTATAGTAAAAAAATTTTTTTTTTGTTTTAGCGCTAAGAATGTAGTGGTGTTAGCGGAGTGAAATATAAGTCTATCACCTGCTGCTCACTAAATGGGGTTGACCTTCGAGCCCCCAATAATAATGTAAGAAGCAACAGAATAGGAGCGCATATGGTGAAGACTTAAATAAACAATTTATTACAAATAAGATAGAAAACACACAAAAAAGTTCATATATAATACATATAAAACCATAACATAATTCAGAATAATAATATTAATAATTTTAAATATTATTATTCTGAATTATTTTATGGTTTTATATGTACTATATATGTACTTTTTTGTGTGTTTTCTATCTTATTTGTAATAAATTGTTTATTTAAGTCTTCACCATATGCGCTCCTATTCTGTTGCATCTATAGTAAAAGCTGAATAGTATATTCAATGTTATAAAGACACAACCTTCAACACTATTGGTTTCCCTCTTTTTGCATGCGTTTGTGAACTATATATATATATATATATATATATATAACTATATAATTATATATATAGATATATAATGTATGTGTCTGACTTGTATTACTTTCTCAATGTATTTAATATTGTTTTTAGCTTTTTCTGTGAATTTGTGTAGATTGGGGTATTATTGTGTGCAGTCAGTGTATATATGGCAGAGTTGTATATTGACTATTTCTGTCTATTTAGTACGGTCCTGGCTATATTTAATATGGTTTCTGGCTTTTATCCACACCTCAGTTAGAGTCACCTGAGGAAATGTTAGACTTTCCCATGGGGTTGTTTGAGTTCTAGGTTACCATCTTTGTGGCAATGAGTATAATGTGAACATGTTTGTTGAACTGAATTGCTCGACTCTACATTACATGTAAATGTATGCAACAAGATATGAGCATTTGTCTTCTGGGACCTTTCTGTGCACATGAACAAGACTGTTTTGAATATAACACTCAAACTGGCCACTGAAATCATTTAACATTTGTCACAAAGGTCAGCCTTGACTTCTAGCACAGAAATACATGTTAAACAGCTTTGTACAACTCTTCCCTAAATGTTATATCTTTAGATGATATCGGTGATCTACAGATATTATTATTCCCATATTAAAAATGTTTATCTAATACACAAAATAATTCGCAATTGATTCTTCTGCCAAACAAAAGTTAAATATTGCTTCAAATGTTTTCAGTGTTCTGAATACATTTTGTATACAGAGGACAATTACTGTCGATGCACATCTGGAGGTGTTTTGTCACACCAATGCTTCTTCTTTGAACATAATAAAGGCACTACCGTTACATTTACAAATGCACTTACTGTGATCCCCAATCACATGACTAACCTCACTTGACTGGTTACTACTTATCTATGCATGAAAACATACATTTATCCCTTTTTAATACTTAACCTATGCATACCTCCCAACATTTATAGATCCGAAAAATGCCGGCCAACTCCTTCCAAGACCCAACAACAGTGCCCTAGCTTTGCTCCTTTTACCTCGACAAAATGTAACTTATAATGAAAAAAAAACCCAAAAACTCAACGGCTACCAGTTTCTATCGGGACAAACTGGTAGGCGAGTGGGACAGTCACCCAAAAGCGTCACTGTCCTGATGAAATCGGGACAGTTTGGATGTATGCTATGTACTCCCCATGTTGCTGTTACTGTGTGATTATAAAGCCTGGCATGGCATTGAACCTTTTATACATATACAACTCAATCATCATGTATCTGAACTAGAGGTAGTCTCTCATTTGAATATCTTGCTGCCAAACCCAGCCAGGTCTACCTCTATCTACCTCTATTCAATGTCATTCTAAAATCTCAGTGCCTTTCGCTTTATACAACTTTCTCAGTTTGTGCACCAACTTCTCTGTCCAGTCTCTAATTTCCACTGTCCTGATATGGCTATAACTCACCTAAATCTAACCCTACCAGCTGCAGCTACACCTCTTGTATCTCTACAACTTCAGTGACACACACACTAAGGAGAAATCTTTCTAAAGACATCTCCTGCAAAGCGAAACACCATTGGCACATATCCTGGTAACTTTTTTACTGTTGCGCACTTATTGCAATGCTCTGGACAATGTCAAACATCAGACTATTAATTGTAAAAAGGCTTTTACCCCCAAACACATCTTTTGTGCAAATCTCTACTTAAGTATCTTATGTAAAATCCATCACTTTTCTATGTCACTTTCACTTTCTATGTTTCTATAAACAAAATAGCGATTAAATTTGGGTTGGTATAGTTTTAAATACACAACTGGGCAGACTGGATGGGCCATGTGGCTCTTACCTGCCGTCACTTTCTATGTTTTAATCACAGGCCAAGATTTTGCATTGTACTTTACATTGACAGCCTATTGTACTGGAATGATAAAATGGGGAAATAATTATTATCCACCTTTATGTCATACATGCTGCTCAGCCCCCTTTTCCACACGCATGTCCTCATTCCACCCCACAAGTGAAGAGGAAGCATCTGCTCTTTTCTCTTCCTACCCTGCTACCATTTCCTCTTGATCATACACCCTCAAAAGTCATTTGATGTTCATCTTATGTTCTTATTCCAGCTTTATTTACAATCTCATTATCTAGTGGTATCTGCTGACCATTATTTAAGCATTAATTGATCTCTTGAAATCCAGTAAGCTTTGATTCTAACCCTCTGAAATAATCAGCCCATTTTTCACCTTCCATGTCCTGCAAATATCCTCTATATATTTGATATATAAAAATATACCTATCAGGTTATTATAAATCAACACAGTGCTTCAAACTGGACATTTGAGATTGGAAAAATATTTGGTATAACAAATTCTGCCATTGGTGTAAAGAGCCCCTCCCGCTCCAAATCTTAGGCTTGTATGTAATATAAATGTGATATAATATAATGTGATGTTAGCTTTTGTTTAAATTTAATTGATATAGAGAGTTGGCTAACTTCTTATTGGCTTTCATTTGATATATAACTCAGCGGTATATAAATATTTTCTTATTAACATTTAGTTTTTCTATTTGGAAATTTACATAGTAGAATACACATTAAACATTTGTCATTGGGTACATAAGATAACCTGGAAAACCATTGTAATATCAAAATGAGACGGGCCAGACAGTACACATACAAGTATTTATGTGCATGAATACAGCATAATAGAAAAAACAAAACACAAAGGGTTTTTTGTGACCCAACAGCTTGTGACCCAAAGTGAACAATGTACACAGTGCTATATATTTAGCAATATGTATTAATAAAAACTATAATGTTGATTTTCTCAAAACACTATTTTTTGTGTGTGAAAAATAATCCATGTGTAAAGTTAATAAATCCACAATTCATTTTTCATGAGATCACTTACAATAAGGGCTTTCACTTTTGAGTGATTCATGATGCTATATCTTCTCTAGTTTAAGTCAGGACTGACCAAGGGCCGGCGCTAGGTCTGAGGACGCCCCAGGCAGACCTAGCACCACGCCCCCTGCAAGTGATAGACGCGGCGGGACGTCACGTGATGGGGCGGCGGAGTGGTTCCGTCCACTCTATCGGTTTTGAATTATCGTTTCTTTTTAACATTTTTCTAGTTTTGTTTTTTTTTTAATAACAATTCATTTTTTCCCCCTGTCCTGCTGCAGCCCTCCTGGCCCGCCCTGCCTATCCTTCACCTCAAATTATCCTTTGTGCCCACAATCTGTCTCTAATTCCTGTTATACACATATATACATATGCACTAATCATCTACTGCATCTTTATTCCAATGTTTTCCTTTTAGGGCCCCCACAATATAAAGTTACTGACCACAGGCTATAATGCATGCATCAGCTAGACTGACTGTGCTTGAAAAATGTTCTTCTACATCTGGCCCATTCAGTTAGTCTCTATATTGGTTGCCTGAATTATTCATATATCCTAATTTGTCCCAAGATATACTCCAGCTCATTCAGATCTTCGTCAATTCGGGAGACTCCTGGAGACTCTTCAGACAATTTTACATATTCATATTACAGACAATATTGAATATGCCTCTTACATAAAATAACACATTTGGTGTCTAGATACGTAGTACGTAGGGTGCTTAGCACTTTCTCACTGTACTTTCTGCATGAACCCTTCAACTAGCAAACAGTGTACCAGGCCTGTGCACATGCAAAATTGTTTTCCCAAGTCTTGATTTTGGTCCTGTGCTTCTCTGATTAAATGCTGTTATTAGGATACCTAGACCAGATTACCAGGAATTTATCATATTATATACTCCTCTTTGAAGAGTGAAATATCACATTCACATGCCCCTTTGCAAACCAGAATTATATTCTCTCCTCTCCATATTTCTGCAAAGCTCCCCCTCTCCCTCTCTTCTTCCTTCCCTTCACCCCAACCTCTCTCCTCACAAGACTATGCCTTATTAGCTGTTCACCAAGATAAAATGCTGCACTTCTAGGGACAGTAGTCAAAAGAGCCAAATACATCTGGGAGATCACAAGTTCACAATTTACTTGTAAAGTCGTTGCCTCTGTGAACTGCACTGACTTGGAGAAAAATAGTAATTATACGAATGTGTAGAGATTTAATGGAAATATAGAGGTTAAATTTGTTAGCTTAGACTGCAATGAGCATACCTACACTTAACACAGGGGATAATAATATGTATGGTGATAAGAATGAGTGGGGTAGAAGGGGAGATGAAAAACTTAATTTAAATCTAATTTAGTTGAGTGAAATAAATAAGTGCCAGAGGGTTGGTGAAAGGAAATAAGTGGGTTGTTACCCTGGGAGACAATACCATTTGTATTGTATCTGATGAAAATATCAAATCCTGTTCTTGACTATAACTATTAACTTCCATACATCTTTATATCCTTATGTACTAAAGTGAATAGATTATATTGTGATTTACACACAATGTTAAGTGTGGGCAATTTTTTCTTTTACTGTGTCATTATAGATAACAGTATAATCAAAGAAACTACTAATGCTTCGGAGGAGATAAATAAAACCTAAATGTGTTTATTAGCTTAATCTTATATTAAATAATTCTAGTGGCTGGTTCAGGTCTTCATATGTGATCATTGTGTGTTTTGTTAAAAAAAAGACAATTGAAATGTGGTAACTCAAGATCTGAAGACTTTCTTTCGTCAACTCATTCTTTTGAAAGACCAGTTTTGCTTTGAATCGTGATATTTGTTGTTTTACTGGTTGATAATTGTACACATAATCCATTAATACACTTAATGTTCATTATGGAACTTCAGATTAAACGATACCACTGATTTTCCTGTTTGACATGAGGAAGTACCCCAGACAATGTAATCTGCTTCTCTTTATTTCATTCAATGACTTGTTACTGTCATAGGACACTTTTCAATAAGGCATTGTCAGATTTTAACAAGAATCTTTGTATTAATCTCCAATTTTTATTGTTGATTTCCAATTCATTTTCCAGCTCTTCTAGTTTATAATCCAACCCGGAATAAAAGCTTTTTGAAGGCACTAATACGCCTAATTATTGGTTCCATTATTATTATTATTATTATTATTATTATTAAACGCCTGGAAAATTGACCTTGATTCTGTTGTGTGTATTTATTGTTGGAAACCTATTACATATTGGCATGGAAAACAAACATTCAACTGTAATCTGATTTCAGTGGGTGTAACAAAGCATTGCATAATGTTGGGTATTGGGCCAATTTTCCAAGCAATCCAGTTTTCCATCATGTGTAGAGATGACAGTAGATATTGTGTAGGTGTAATTATTGATATGTTGCTTATCACTCAATAAAATGCATCCTGTTGCTGTTGACAGCTCATATACAGGCAGCCCGCGCTCTGATGATAACAGGCTCGTTCCTGGGACTTCCTGCCGTCTTCCTGCTCCTCTCATCCATGCCATGCATCCGAATGGGCCATGACCCTGGAACTGAGAAACACAAGCGCTTTCTGCTGGGTGGAGTGCTAATCGTCATTTTGGGTAAGACGAAAAGGAAGTGTGCTCAATAGGGGGTATCCTTTTGTTTAGACATGAGTTGGCACAGAGTGGATAGCTAAGTACTAATAACATGGTACAGTACATTTATAAAGTAACAATAAACAATCCATCACTATATGTCAGTGAACAGTTTGAATAATGTGACAGGACATAAAATCGAGTAATATAACTGCAGCATGCAATAATCAATATATAAAATATGTGGCAGTATAAATAGACAGTTCATGATACATTTGTACTATGCATCTGATAAAATATTGTTGGTGCTTATTCATTAAAAGATTGCAGCATTTGCTATAAAACAAAACTCAAATTGCTCAATGTAGAATGTATACTTCCAACTGGTTTTTCTTTCCTAGTGCTAACCCAACCACTATTGGTAGATTCTATGTCTCTAATCATCTACTGTAATTCAAATACATTATTAGCATCTCTTTTCTCCCACAGAAGTGTATTTAGAATCAGTGTTATGTAATCCTGCACAGGGAGTAAATACTTCATATTGTCTAATCTGCCTATATTTACTAGACTACAGGAATAGAAAAGTGGGGATGTTGCCTATAGCAACCTATCAGGTTTGGGCGCTAACATTCTCAAGTATGTAAAATGCAACTGAGAGCTAGAATCTGATTGATTGTTATGGGCAACATCTCCACTGTTCTATTCCGATATCTAGGCCCTGGGCCCAAATTTACTAAGCAGGGATATTGAAAAGTGGGGATGTTGTCCATAGCAATCAATCAGATTAAAGCTCATATTCTCCAGTATGTAAAAAGAAACTGAGAGCTTGAATCTAATTGGTTGCTATGGGCAACATCCCCACTTCTCAATCTCCCTGCAATCTTCCTGCTTAGTAAGTTTAGACCCTGGACTTCTTTTGTATCTCATTTCTCTTGTCTAAAAATAATGACAATTATATTCTTTATTCTCATAGGCTATTTAAACATTTCTATTGCATTTTATACATACTATCTTATAAGTTTAACATAAAAAAATTACTACATTACAGTATATGAGAAACACTGAAGGTACATTTATCAGTATTGGTGAAGATGACGCCCATAACCAGTCTCTTCAAAAAGCTTTCATTTCACTAGAAACATGGAAACATGGTTTCTCTACAAAGCATGGCACTTTCCCAGTGCTACATAACTACCACTCTGAGCCAGATTCAGATTTACACTCTCATGATATACACTCTCATGACTTACACTCTCATAGGCAAAACCATGTTGAATTGCAGGGGAGGTAAATTCCATTAGTTCCAATCAGCATAACAGGTGAGAGATGATGTTTCCAGCACAAGTGTAATAACAGTGTAACAGTAACGCTGGTCAGTATCTGTGTGCAACATGCAACAATAAAGTATTCTCCCTGCATGCACACACTAACATTCATTTTACCTCCCCTGCAATTCACCATGGTTTTACCCTTGAGAGTGAAAGTAATGAGAGTGTAAATCTGAGTCTGGGCCTCTGTGTATAGGGACAAAATATAATTCATTATAAAAAAAAATTGACTTAAGCATTTAATGTTACTGACTGGGTAAGCAAAGTTTCTTGCAGTTCTTTTAAACTTTGATGTCATATATTACTTACCAGACTGCATAATTCATAACTGGTTTAATCCAAAAATGTATTAAACAGAAAATGTGCATATGAAATGTCCTCCTATTCATTTTGAAAAGTCTATTTCTGGCATTGTCTGTAGCCGCATCTCTGAGGAAGTCAGATGATTAAACAGCAAGGCGACCGAGAAGAAGCCATCTACTTTCCTGTGAATTAACGCACAGTCAATGATAGGATGTAACAATCTGTCAGGCAAAGGAAAAAAACAAAAATAAAGAGGATCTTCTGTGAATGTTCTTCTCACACCATCAAAGCTGCGAGAGATTTAGCAGATGAAACCTATTTCCTATCTGTATTTTCTTCACACACTTATATATTGATGTAGCAATTGCAGCACACACTTTTTATCATCTAGTCTGAGTATATGTCAATTATGAAATGCACTTTGCCCATTCAAATTATATTAGCAGGGAGCAACCCACATATTATCTCATAGATGGAGCTTCACCCTGTAACAACACATTCTTTACACCCTGTACTGCAATATGTATTTCCCATAAGCAAATTAGCACCCTTAGAGGATGAATTAAACATGTACAAACACAAGCTTAGTTGTATAATTTAGAATGCCCTTTGAATACATAGCTTATATGCATTATGTTACTGTTAGTCTTGGGTGGCTATACATTTTTTTATTAACCTTGAATTAAAATCACTATACATAAAGCAAATAAACTATTTAATCTCTATATACACAAAAGAGAAATTCACAATGTTTTCAGCAATTTTCTCCCATTTAATACTGAGTGAAAAATGACTTTTCATAAATAATAATAATAATCACACTTTGACGTAGCTATGACATTTATATCTGATGAGCTATCATCCTGATCAGTGAATAGCTTGGGGAACATGAATAATGTTCAAGGTAAATTGATGAGTGAGTCATTTGTGAGTCACCACAGCACTGCCATAGAATGAATGCTTTGCTATTAGGTGTACATGACATTCTCAACACCCATATAAAAGCTCCTCTTGAATGTTGATCAGTCATATCAGTTGAACAAATAAGCTATATTATATTGAACCATGGGAAACTCTTAAAATGGAGAACAAATTAATGTAAAATGTATATCATGACAGTAATGTGTGAGCACATGTATAAAGAAATGCCTCATCATGCTGCAAGGATAAAATGGAAAATTAACTGTACACAGTGCAAATCATGTTGTTGCAGATAAGGGAGCAATATATAATTGACTCATGCTGTGTGTGTGTGTAGTAAAGGATAAAAACCCTGTAGGAAGGTAAGTAAAAGTCACTGTATAAGACATGATATCAAAGGAGCTGCTGCGGAGCAGGGAGCTGAGAGAAAGCAAGCCTAAATCATAAGTATTGAAAGTATGAAAGCATTCATTAAGGAATAATATACGGGATGACATATGATGAGACATAAGGTGCAGACAGTGTGAGGGGAATTAGGAAATTAAATCTTTTACAGAAGACAGTTCAGCAGTAGACTGAGGGGCTGATCCAAAGCTGCACTGTCATTATTTTTAAGACACAACCATGTGAAAGGTGAATTATTTTCCAAGCAGGGACAATGCTTTTGCACATAGCAATGCGCATATGGATTAGCTTTATGTTCCAGCTGTAACTTAGAGCTAGGAAACATCACCTCTCATCAGTCAAGTTGTCACAGTCTCCATGTGCTTCCCTTGCATTTCAAATGGTTTTTATCAGGTCTAAATTTTACACGTGTTTTGCCCTTTCTCCCAAACTCTGGATCGTCCCCTAAATGCAGTTGATAGTGTGAAACGTGAAAACATGCAGAAGTTAAATTTCATTTGCAAGACATAGGAATTTACTAAGGGGTGAAATTACAGGGCGATTGAAAAGTGGGGATGTTGCCCATAGCAACCAATCAATGTGTAAAATGAAACTTGATAAGCTTGAATATGATTTGTTGCTATGGGCAACTTCCCCACTTTTCAATCTCACTGCAATCTCACCGCTTTTAGGCCTAAGTCTTGCAAATGGTTATTTATCTTCAGCATGTTTTCATTTTGTATTCACTTATTTTTCCATAATAGTCAGATGATTGAAAGACATTTTATTGGTGCAAGTGAGTTTTCCCAGCTTAGGATAAGACACAACTGAAATGAGGAAATCCACAGAACCATTATTGAAATGTAGTGATAAATAAATATAAACGGTGTCGTTAAGTCTTTTGAAGATTTTTCTTTTCTATTTATTGTAAGTGGGCCCATGTCTTTACATAACATGCAATAACGGGTATTGATTGCTCTGAAAGGGTAAGTCATTAAATGCCTCATGTCTTCAGAGGTTTTCACAGCCCTGAATTGGTGACTAGAAGACAAACAAATACATTTCTATTATTGCCTTTATCATAACAAGTTGCATTGTGAAGAGGTAATGGAAAGTGACAACTCTGTGACAAGTTCATCTGTTTTGTATTTGTGTGACTCAGTTCTTGGCAGATTCCTCCATTGATTGTTACAAATAGGCATTATTTGTGATAATGGGTCTCATTGTGCAGGCTGAACTGCAGATGCTGAGGTAGCGCAGACTTACCCTGGTATATCATTCTACTCTATGTTGGAGTTCGTGTAGACTGTCTGCAGTGTTCCTTTACTTGCATAGTGGTTCTTTTCAGATTCTTAGATTCTCATGATATTATACAACTTTACACATGTTATTACTAGTAAAAATTAAAATGCATTCTATCTTCCCTGCTTAGTATGCATTAATGCAGAGGCCAGGCCAAAACTTTAGGAGTGAGTTTTTTGACAATTTTATATGGACGTATGTGTGTGTAATAAATAGAAAATAGTTTTTCTGTAGAATGAAAATTCTATATTGTAAATGTGTTGAGTAGCACTGTGTGGTACTATCCAAACATTTCTATCTCAGGGTGGTGGAAAGTCATGGAAGCTGGTCCCTAATTCATTGACTTCGTAAGGCTGGCTTCTGGCTAAAGAAGAATGAAAGCATACAATATTTGTTCACTGGTTCTGCTCAATATGTGGCAGTGGAATACATTCACTCTGATACATTAGTATTTAAATAACTCTGTTGAGTGAGTCACCGTTACGCACAGCCAGAATTTCAATCCCCTAAGGTTTATTGAAATACATTTAGATGAGATTTTCAGTGCAATTCTTTTTAAAGATTAAAGTAAGCCAGCAGCTTTTGTGTGTAGCCTGTAACGGAAAATGAGAAAGCCTCATTTCTTTCCACTTATAAAGAAAATCTATACTGTGAAATTTGTATTAAGAAGAGATAAATGACAGAAGTCTACGTAATTATGTATTGATATTTACTGTTTGTGTCATCATCTATAAATTTATTGAATACAAATCATTCAGGTGTAACCAGGGGATGCTAATGATGCTGAGCATTTTTTTCCTGACTGGCCCGCTTATAGGGCATATAGATCAGCTTTCATTGCTTTTAATGAGCATGACGATTAATAACCCCTTGTTACTTTCACTAGTCAGATTCAAGCATCTGTTTTCATTTTACAGACAGAGAATGTGGGCTCAAATCTGATTGATTGCTATGGGCAACATCCCAACTTTTCCAATCCTACAGTTATAAATAATAAATTTAGGCCTTGGGTGGCACATTAGACCCCCATCTGGCTGCTATGATGGCCAAACGAGGGACACTGCCTGTCTGGTGGTACTCTGGACTACAGTTAGAATAATTTAGTTATATAGATATAAACTCCTGAATAAATACACTATGTTATGTTTATTATGTGTACAGTTTTACTTATTGGTATTGAAAAAAAAAGTTTTGGACTATCTGGAGCAGGAAATTTGTGGGTTGTTCTTATTTCTTTATTAGTTGTATCACTGTCTATGACACCGATACATAAAAGCATGCTATATTAGGTTCTACCAATCTCCAACCTTAACTGGGAACAATTAAGAATCTGTGGAGTTGATGCAACCAACAAGCTAACTACACTTCATTTGTGTTTGCGTTTTTTGTTGAACTTTATCCGTTGTATAATAATGTCATTCTGATTTGTTTTCTTCCTCATAGCACTGAGCGCTGTCATGGCCACCATATGGTTCCCAGTGTCCACCCACAAGGAGACTACTATTGTGACATTTGGTTACTCCCTGTACGCTGGATGGATTGGGGCAGCTTTCTGCTTGTTTGGAGGAACAGTCATTGTATGCTGCACAGGAGAATCTCAAGCATTCATGGAAAATCACTTTTACTATTCATCTCAAGGGTCTGGTTCCCCTACCCATGCTAAGAGCGCCAATGTGTAAGGGTAGAGTGATCAGGCATACCTGACTTTAAATAACTTTCAGTACAAGAAAATTCCTGTAGAATAACACTATGTGCCTTTAGATATGTATGCTATTCTGCTATGTGCGTGGCATATAACGGACTATTTCACATACAAATTGTATTGGTGCTCGGCGTAATATGCCCAGAAGAAAGAACTTTGGCATTACATTGTATTTTTATTGATTTCCTCCTTAACTATTTTCACTTTTCATGTAAAATATAGATTGCCACCCAGTGGATAAATGGTAACATATCTATACTATAGTTTAAAATTACATTTCCTAAATGTTATTTGGGACTTTTTTGTAAACCTAAAGGCGTAAATAAACAATTTACTAATAACAAATCAAGTAAATACATTCCATTCGTGACAGGAGCTGCTTTCCTGACTAGGATTTCCTGATGAGTTGTGTATTGGTGACTGGCTTGTATTGATCCATTTAATACAGGCTTATCTTTAATATCTTGTCAGTGTTTCTGAGGTTGAACATGCCTGATCTAAACATCTGGAGAATACACTTATTGATCCAGTTGTGAGATATTGGTAGCTTGATTGCTGTTAGCACAAATATGTCTGTATCTTATGAATAATATGAGATACAGCCATGAAATAATATAATAAAATAATAACAAAAAATAATTCCTCAGTAAATTGTTTTTTTTTAAAGAATCTTAGTTTTACATTTTAAAATAGTTCTATATCTGAATACAACCATCTATCAGTGAATATTTACTCTGAGTGGTAACCAACAAGCTTCTAAGAAGATGCTTTTATTTTAACAAAACTCAATAGTTAATATATTTTCATATTATATATTATATTGTATGCATAATATCATATTATATTATGTTTTATGTTGTTATTGAACCCTATATAAAAATAATACAGATAATCATAGTTCTAATAAACACATCAAAGTCCAGTGAAAAAAAAGTATGCCTGTGTGTTACTCAGTAAATACAAACCTGTTATCATTATTAATCAATGAAGCTGGGTACACACCTATACAATTGCTCAGTAGATATGTTGTGTAGACAGAGTGTGTAGACTCACACTTGCTGTTTCAACCAATTAAGGTTGTCTGGTCAAGTCAAAAGATTTAGAGCTCAGTTTAATAATCACAAGCCTGATCATAAATCACTAGAAGTATGCATTAACTGCATTCCTAAATACTTCTCCTGATGCATTATGCAAATAAGTCTATGTCAGTGTGTCAGTCACAAAGCCAAAGATTGTGTACAATGACGCAGTGCTTTCTGCAGATCAATATTGGAGGTCTGCAGACCTGTAACCTCAGTCTCCAGGAAAATTGTGCAAACACTGCTCGGGAGCTCATTACCCAGAGGTTTGACTAGGTGTGTACCCAGTTTTATTCACATGTGGTGCAACAGATATTCTAAAATTCATGTGGCTTCTTTTTGTTGTCTTTAAATGCAAATAGCATAATTACTAACCACTCTCCTCAGCTACAGTATGAACAACATACATATGTACCTTCTGTTTGTAATGCCAAAGAAGTGTCATTTGTTTGTACTTTGATTGGGTGTATCAATGTATGCAAATACCCACAACCGAAATAGAAATTATCTCAATTCCTTAAGTGATTTCCTTAAAGCTGCATTTCAAGTTACATTACAACCAAGAATTATAGTACAACATATCTATATTACACTACATGTGTTATTAGCAACCGATGAGACAAGCTATGGTCTACAAAAAATGTCCCATAAATGATGTTCAATGATGAGGTTTATTCAGACTGTAAATAATACAGTAAATTTTTTTTACATTTTTTAGCCTTTTTTTACAGAACTAATACACACATACATTCCTGTAAAGTGTACAATAATTGTTGAAATGTTTTGTGTTAAAACTAATAAAGTATATTATAAGTATAAACTGGTTTCATTTCAGTGGTTATTTCCTAAATTCCTCTAATAAATCATTTTATATTGTTTATTCACAACCACCCACACTTTTCAATGGTCATACCTCCAAAGGAATTAATATACTCTTAGCAGCTGCAGCCAATAGTAGTGGCTCAAGGACATTAGAACCCCCATGTATCATGAATCATGATATGGAAGATTGATTATTATCTTTCCTGCACCTCAAAAGTGAGCCATACATTAGACTATTATGCCTTTGTTTTAATATTCCAAATAGATTGTATGGTAATGGTTTGTAAACTTAACAAAATTTCTCATAGCAATGTTCCAGCTGCTTTAAAACACTTTATGAAACACCACTTTATGAAACTGTACATTTCTCTTTCATGCTATTTGGTGGGCACATAACCATGGGGTGTTCAGAATCATGCACCCCACTCACCGGCTACAACTCCCTGCAACCCCTGCTGCTGTTTTTTTCTTTTTCACTTTGCACAGGAGTGGGTATGCTGTACTAGGAATACACCCCTCCTTTACTATATAGTGCCAGCATCCACTAGGCACACTAGACAGGTGAACAGGAAAAGATATCAAGCCCTCAGTCCCTTCAGGGGGACTCTGGTTCGGTTTTGTCAATGCATTTACCAAAAGATCCTTGGAATTCCTTCCATTTGACGGATCTCTTCTCTCCATACCTCAACTTCACAGGGAGATGCTAGAACTCCTCAGGTTAGAAGTTCTCACTCATTGTCTTTTCGAGGGCACTCTGCTGTCTCCTCTTCTCTCAGCACTCCTATTCAGAGAGCATATCAGAGCTGAGGCTCTGACTCTTTCCAGAAAGGTGGCTCAGGTCCACATTGGACCATTAACGTCATGTAGAGGGTATATACGCCGGGATTTGGCTTTGTTGCTAATTTTGTACATTATACATTAGTACATTGTACATTAGCATGTTTGCTAAATAGCTCAAATATGGTTCTCAAGTGTTCTTTGTATTGTGTAGACTACCAGTACCTTGATAGCTATAGAACGGATAGTTTTTTGCCGGTAAAAGATATACACTATAGTATCCTGTTGGGAAACTGACTTGTCTAGCATCAATAGTAAGTTCTGACAGTTCAGAGTGTGTTTCAGTAGCTTCTGTATTTAATGTATAGTGGCATTGCATAAATGTTTCCAAAACTATGGAAGCTTTTGATAAGAATGTGAGTTTGTGTACTTTTCTGAAGCAAAAATCAATCAACTATAAATGTTTTATTTGCTTGCTAAGGTGCGAATAGACAATCATGTTTTAATGAAAGAAAGGACACACAATGAAAGCTTTATGCATTTATTAAAATATACACATTTTTAAACTGTATTTTCAAGAGTACAGTAGCTTCAAATCAGTGGGTTTAACAGATAACTGTTTTCAAACATGTCGCTCTATAATATATGCATATATGTTTTGTTTCTCTCTGTAATTTACACAACAATAACCCATTGTCCAGTGCACCAATGGGACTTTGAATCCACAAAAATAACAAACACTAACAAACACATCATTGTCAGTTGTAGAAATAGCCATGTGCTAAATATAATAGAGACAATAACAGAATCACCAGATACAAAGCGGACTAAAATGAATGCACTAGACACTGCCACATAAAATAAGAGTTTTTACAATAGTAGAGCCAGAGAAAAGAATTAGACAACCTTCGACTCAACAGCATTATCTTGTGGGGGATTCTAAATCGTCTTCTGCCAACATATAAAGCAGAAGCAGCCATGAGCTTAGTCCATTACAGACAGCAGCTGTAATAGTTCTATTACAAATCCCAGGCTTCAAAATAACTAAACTGCAGGAATGAGATGTTGCCCATAGTAACCAATTAAATTCGAGCTCTTACTTTCCTATGACATACTAGATAATGTCAGCTAGAATGTCATTGGTTGCTATGGGCAACATCTTATCTTTTTCTTCAGTTAATTAGTGGATCTAGCAGCAAGATGTTTTGCTCATTGGAAGAATTAATAAATAAGCCATAATAATGGTAATAATAATAATAAAAAAGAATTGTATTAAACATAATAGACAGACATATCATCACTTGTAAATATCCCCTCAAACATTTTTTTTCCAAACAACTTTTTCTTTAGACTCATAACATGACATGGAAGCCACACATTTCTTTCCTATAATAAGTTCTTGTATCACAGTATGGGAAAAAACAAAACCCCATATGGTGTCTTCAGAATATTGGTCACCTTATATGTTAATTTTATTCTGGTATAATTAAAGTTCAAATAAGAAGTAACAATTTATAGTTTAATATAATTGTATAAACTTTCTTTACTTTAAATTATGAAAGTCTATCTACAGTAGGTATAGATATGTGATTGTTAGAGCAAATGGGAAAATGATTCTTAGAAGCATTCATGATATCATGTATTACATAAACTTTCAGTTTTCTGTGTAGTGATAGAACAACGCCTTCATTTATCACACTTTCTACTTTGTCATACTGTAAATGACAATGTCCCTAATTCAGCGGGACAGTCCTGCTTTTGGGTGACTGTCCCAACGTCCCACCCCATGGGAAAATTTTGTCTGATCGTCATGCAAAAGAGGTGGGGCTTGGGTGGAGTTGGGGCGTGGCTTGGACAAAGTTGCGGCGTGGCTTGGACGGAGTTGGGCTGAGCCAGGGACGAGACTTATTTGTCTCTCAGCACCATAAATGTTGGGAGGTATTATCATATATTATGAAAAGAGTACCCAGAAATGGCATGTTATATCATCCAGATACAGATTGTCCTACAATGCTTTGAGGGTCAGCCCTGCAGCCTTGCTCATTATAAAGAGCAATATGTTTAAAATACTATGTTAAATCTGCAGGGAGTACACAGCCAACAGTTTATATGTTGGAAGTTCTTTATTTGTTACGCATGAAAAGTATAATAGATAATGTATTATTCTAGATCTTGGGGAACTGCCAAATAACATTACTAAGGTGTAACAGTACTAAATATATTGTGCACCTATGAGATGAAAAAAAGAAAGTGATACTTATTCTGGAAATGACATACAAATAATTCATATGTAAAGACAGCTCCTTTGATTTTTAAAATTAAATTCTAAAGTCTTTGAATTCATCCATATCATATTACACACACAGCATATTCACATACACTTCAGGGGAAATCATATTTTTACAAGCGGTATGCCCCAAGAAGACATTTATCATTTAATGGAAACTATGCTTCCTCACCAATGATAAGTGTAAACCTCATTACTTAACAATATGCCACCATCATGCTAACAGCAAAAGCATCTTTTATACAGATGAATGAAGCCCACTTCCCTGGCTCATACTGACTTCTAATCAGGTCTCTCTACCCTAAAACGTCTGTACTTACACTTTGCCTGTACTTACCTACATCATTTACTTGTATTGCACTTGAACACTTTAGATCAATTCCTTCACTGGCTTTTTCCCAATCACAGGTGACAGAACTATGTATAAACAACATCGCTAGCTTTAAATGCAAAGGTATTCTCAATAAGGCTTAAGCTCCAACAAGACACTACAATCTAATATAGAAATATGACAAATCATTTCAGTATAGAAAGTGAGGAAAGTGTTTATCGTATGCAGCAGTCACATAAGCTGTTAAGAGCTTTTTTAGGTAACAGTAGGATAAGGCAGATATGTTGGTTATATTTGTGTACTTAATGTGCAAATGTATGCCTATTTTTAGGTTAAACATCTCAAGGCCTAAAGTATATTTAGAAAATACAGCATGATTATAAAACTGTTGCCATAAAATGTGTATTTTGGTATCATGTTCTGTATGCAGCAATCTGATCATTGACACTGAAAGTGTTTTATACTTGACAGCATTCAAATTAAATGAACCAAAACAGCTGTATTTACAGTATCTAGGCACACATGAGAGCAGAAGTAAACAAGATGTAGAACAGACATTGGGTTATGTGCATCTTTTCCATATTAGTGTTGTAGAAATGGACCTTGAAAAAAGTTTACTAATCTCACTATCATTTCACAAGTGTGTGGCTTAAAGCAAGCCTAAAGGTCAATAAATATAGCCTCATTTATTGTCAGAAATATGAATTTGAATGGAGATTACCAGTTGGGTCGTGTGAGAGTGGTAAGTTACTTGCTTGCACTCTAGCTTGATGGAAATCCAGTTTACATGTCCCCATGCAAACCAATAAATATTGGAGATACATATATTATGCAGATATTGTACATGTCTAAATACCTGAAAGTTTACTCAAAAGGATGTGGCTATTTAGGACATTTTGGAAAATAATAGAAATCATAATCTATAGCAGTGGTTCCCAAACTGTGTGCCTAGGCTCCCTGGGGTGCCGCAACGCTCTCATTGGGGTGCCGCTGAATGTTGTTTCCAACATGGTGCTATGTTGATAGTGTTACTTAAAAGCACAATTTTGCATCTTGTATAGGACCAACACAAGATTTAATATCAACCAGAAGTATTTCTGTGTTTACTTATATAGTTATTACACTATTCTGACTCGAAAACTTAAAAATTAGAAATGATTGTGTCTTAGGGGNGCCTTGAAAAATTATGGAGACCCTAGGGGTGCCTCAATTGAGAAAGTTTGGGAACCACTGATCTATAGCATATACATAATTACAGTACTCCTCACATCTTGCTTCTGTTGTTTTTTTCATTATTGGTATAGAATATGACACATACAGTAGTCACAGTACTGCTGAAAATCATCTTTTGAAATTATTTTAAATTATCTTCATAGAATATACCCGGTACATGCAAAGTACCAGTTATCTATATATATAATGACGAACGAGGTGGGCAGAATGATTATTGTTATTATGGAAACATAACTTGGCCCTTTTTCATCTCTGTTTGTAAAGTACTGGGAAATTAAGGAATCTATAGTTCATTCACAACAGTGAGAGAAACACCAGATTTAAATGGCATGTCAGATAACACTCTTTTCACAGGCTTTTGTATTGGCAAAACATTTTCACAAAAAATGTGGTTTTTAACTATTCTCAATAAGAATACTAACAGTAACTAACTATCAATATTTAACACAGCGGCAAAAGGGCCTTTATAAAAGATCCTGAAATGGAATACCAAAAGCAATATACAGGTTACAGCCACACTAGCATCATGGAGGTTATCTTGGGCAAAATGGACATAATAACAGGACAGTGGATAAAAGAGACCAAATCAGTTCAGAGTTTGACTCAAATATGGAATACGCAATATGGAATATGGGTAATATGGGTACAGCAGACCCACTTCTGGTAGTATAAGAAACAGAAATAGGAAGACATGAGACAAGAAGACCTACTGTAAGAAGCCATCAGTCTAAAAGAGATGGTCAGATGAGTAATGACGTATCAGAGGTAATTCTCACAACAGTTCTATGGAGCCTCATTACTTATAATAACTGAACTGAGCATTCACAAAGCAGAGGTAGATGTAGAATGCAGGAATGACGACAGATGACATTTACAGTATAAGTATTTCAGCAATGGTGCCTAATAAATGTAAATAGCCTTAAAAAACCCTCAAAAAAGACATAAAAAAGCTTCAATAGCATAAGCAAAGCTGCACAAATGGTCATTATTTAAATATTGGTTTTTACAATATAATATCTTTCCTTAAAATATTAGAACATTGATTACAAAACCAGGAAAAGCCATCAATTTGTGTCTTGTACAAGTTAAATAGTTCAGCACAGTCCTATTACTACTTAAATTATATGTTTTCCAAGCGATAGTAAAACATACTTGTATAATAAAGTAAATGCTCAAATACTTCTACCATATTAGATTAAGGCATATATAAATATATTTATTTCTCTTTTCTCTAGCTTCTATATTAAAATTGCACTTTGTGTTGTTTTGTAAGCATGTATGTGCATGGCAATCTAACTCACTTATCTGTGTAGTAAGTTTAACCTATGGGTGCTCTAGTACTGTGATCTCTATCCACAACTAATATACACCTATATCAGAAACCACCTAAAAATGTATAAAGCTTATAGACGGAAGTAATACAAGTGGCTTTCCCCCTTTAAAATCGTATCATGCCGCATTGTGCCCTATAAAAAACCCATTAACTATTAAAGGAAAATATAGGGATACCAAAACAAGTATACTTATTATATACAGTACAATAACTATTTGCATTCCTACTGAGCACAGGAACGTCTTCAAAGTAGCAGCCTTGCTATATATGAGTAGAGTTAAACCAGGTACACACTATACCAGGTATACCACTATACCAGGTATACAATTATTGGGTTTATTAGCTGATAATTATATAGTGTTCATTCTGGATCAGTTTCACAGGGCACAGGCAAAATGTTTTATAATGCTGTGGTTGGTTAGTGGAGTCCAGTCACACAAGTTTTGTGTATCCTATTAGGATGGCAGCAGGTTCAGAAGGTCTGCCTCAGGGCTCGAAGTGGGAGGGTATATGGGGGTATGGCATAAAGTCACTTCTCCAGCTGGCTTAATTGGAAAACTATAAATCTCCATTAACTTCTATTATTTTTGTGGTTCCATACCACCACTTGTAAATGTTCAAAGAGCCACTTCTACATTTCCACTACATTTCCACGCCTGCCTGCGGTTTGGGCAGTAAGAGGAAAGCATGTTAATGTGTACCTAACAGTGACTTCATATTCTACACAAATGATTTTTGAGTTCTGTCTGTCCATTGGTGAAACAGTTCATCAATGTTTTCCATTTCTTTTCTCAACAGTATTTGTTCATTGAATATATAGTAATTGCTAAAAAATATTTTCATAGGGCTTCAAAAGTCTTAACTGTATGAAATAATAATATTTAACTAGAGTAAGTTAACTAGTAAGTTTACTTACATCTTTAGACGTACCCATGACCACAGCATCTTTGTGCATGGCACAAACTGCCAATATCCATACTTAACAACATGTGGCAAGAATGAGGCAAGTATGGCAAAGTAACATCATATACCAGCTAATAGGCTTAATGGTAGTGCACACCACAAAACGCCTGCCATAGTGATATGTAGTGATGAGTACACTATTAATCCTTTAATTACTGAGTGCTTTATTTTTCATACTGTGACACCTCTGTTTGGTTGAAACACAAACTCAAAAAATGCTATAGAAACTAACGTCTTTAAAAATATGTCATTAAGAATAACTATTGAGGTTTCATATTGTAAGGAGATGTAACCAGTAAGAATGAGCAGGATTACACTGACTTTGTTTCAAGTTTAGTAATAGATTAATGAAAGCAACAATAAATTGAAAATAAATAATTAAACTCTATTAAGGTAATAATAATGAAACTCTATTAAGGTGATAATAATTTAACTCTATTAAGGTAATAATAATAATTAAACTCTATTAAGTTGGTTCATTGCAGGGATATCAATGATCCTATATTACACATTTGAGGGAATCATTGTTTAGATAATCATCCAATTAGATTTATTAAGCTATCTTTTTAGACTGATCAGATTTATGTAACACCTACCATATGGTTACAGATACCCTAGAGCGCACAGCATATTAGATCCACTTCCTGAAATATTTACTTTTATGTATAGTTTGGTAATTTTCCATTGATTGGATATAATGGAGTAACATGTCTTGAAATATAATAAAAACTCCACTCTTTATATATTGAGGGGTTTCTCCAAACTATTTGGCACACAAAGTTTTTTCACTCTACCATCCCACCATCTTAATAATTTCTTTTACGTACAGTAGTATGTCATGGCAATATAGCAGAGGCTACTTCAGATTTTTTTTATAAATGCAAGTAGTAACATCACAGAAGCTATATCCTTATTATACTTTTACAGTCCCTTTAACTAACTGTAACTGAGGTACATTATTATCCTTATATATTATAATTATAACTTTCATTACAATTCTTTACTGTGTGTAGATGGAATACTATAATGGACCATTTGTGAGTTGCCATTGTACTAAACCTTTCAGAACTCCCCTACTGTAATCATTCGCCAGATTATGTAAATTAGCCTTGCATCCCATCCTGCTACCTCTATTGCACTTCCACTGTGTATTTACTTATCTAGGAATATCACTTTAAGGAGAAGATTCTTTGCTGCTTCTCTCTGTAAATCTAACTCTGCAGCACCTATCATTCCAAAAGTGATGGTGCACCTGGTCATTTATTAAATATATAAATATTTCTGTATACAAATCTTTATCAATTCAAGATTGCCATCAAAACGTTTTCCCCTATATATCTAAATCTGAATAGAACCCATAGAGAAGCATGTGAGAACAAAAAGAGAACAATTTCATCTGCATTATGTTACATTAAGTTCATTGTAATGACCTAAAAATATATATTAAGATCATGTCAGCCAAACATGTATGAAACTGGAAACCAGCAAACATTAAACACTTGTTTACAACGTATTTAAGCAGCACACTGTGTGATAGAGAGGAGTCCTTATGTGAGGCCCTATACTGTTCTAGGCCACAGTTGAGGTGAATTGTAATTACAATGCATTACTCTTATTCTGGGTAGTCTAACTCCTCATTTGCAATAAGTGCATCAAAGTCCTGCTTATGTTTCCCTTTGGTTTTGGATTTGCTGTTTGTTCGGTTATTGCCCTGGGGCTCTGATGTTTGCTGATAGTAGGATCCTTTTGTTTCCGCAGTTCCCCAGTCCTGGGATTTCTCTTCTTCAGGAGCATAAGAGAAGCCATCATCTACAGAAAATGTGTCATCAACATCATAGCGCTGGTACGTGCTCTGATGGAGAACCTCTTCTCTTGCACTAATTTCCAAGGTGCTGTTCCACATACCATATCCGAAATATATCAGCAACCCTGCAAATCACAGAAAAAGTGAAACGGCTTAGGATATTTATCATATGTAGAAATCACAAAGTTAAAAACATGTCATACTCTTTATATAAAAATTTCTGGTAAAACGAAGCTCCTACCTTAGAGGCACGGAGAAGAGTTACTACAAGTTATGACTCCCCTATCTGAACCAGAGGATATCGAATACCTGCATGTTTATTCTGCATATATATATGTGTGTGTATGTATGTATGTATGTATGTATGTATATATATATATATATATATATATATATATATATATATATATTTATTTATATATATGGAGGCCTTGAAAGTGGTCAAAGTTTGGGAACACTGACCTAGAGTGTCTGTGGATAGGTGTAGAAGACTTAATATCATTACTAAAACTAAAAGAGAACAATTTTGTATTGTCTCTGTCAAGATGACAACATGACTCAGGTCACTCCATGAACTCTGCTGCACTGTCTACTGATAGATATTGTCACTTGAATGTAAATTCATCTTGTATCTGGTTACCACATACATGATAAATGAATGAGCTTTTGGAAGATTTCCAGCTTCTGAACTGTGCAAGTACAAGAGCAGATTAACCTAAAGAACCCTTCTGTGTCTCATGTCCCTCCTCATGTTTTCTTTAATAGTACAGAGGTCTAGTTTGTTTAGACGCACATATGTCAAACCTGTTGATGGCAAACAGCTATCATAATATTTGGCCACATCAGGGGGATTATATGTTGATTGTAAAGTCGAATGATTGCACCACTGACAGCTTCTGCAATTAATTATGCATGGTAAATACTAGAAAAATCTCTTGAAGTGCAGAGAAGCCTCGGGTCTAACAGTGGCAGATGGTATAAGCAAAGTTCTGCTCATAGAAATTTAATGAAGTTCTTTCTCACCCAAGTCATGGTGTGCACTGACTTGCAACAGCCCAATTAAAATGGCAACTATCTGCACTGAATGCCTATGTTTTATAAGTTCTTTTAACTAAATGATCTGAGGAGAATATTAGTATTAGTATTAATCGCCTTGCTCTTTTATGTATCATAATATATGCAAAATTCATTACTCACAGAGGCAAGCCCAGTGATAAGGAGATGAAATACTTGCATATGATAACTGCATAATTAATGTAAACCTATCTGTGCCCATTAGAGTGTGGCTTGTGGTTCAGGGGGTAGAAAAGCAGCTAAATATATGAACCCTTCATTCTCACTTATTATTAACATGTATGGTATAAGAACAGGTCAGAAAAAACAACTAATGACGCATGGCTCGTCTGTTTCTGTCTCTAGAATATACATGGTTTCAAATTGACACTGAGAAGATGGTGTTATAGAACAATCAGGAAGCGGGAGATACTGGACCATCTCAAAACTCTGATGTTTTCATCTTAATGTAAGCAAAAA
This sequence comes from Platyplectrum ornatum, assembly GCA_016617825.1. Lineage (NCBI taxonomy): Eukaryota > Metazoa > Chordata > Amphibia > Anura > Limnodynastidae > Platyplectrum > Platyplectrum ornatum. The sequence continues at coordinate 24,950 of JABWIB010000246.1, forward strand.
AATGATGAACATGAATGGATGCTCAGATACACACATGCTAGAAATATAAGGGTCGATGGACTCAGCTGGGTGGGGTGGAAAACATTTAGGCCTAAATTCACTAAGCGGGGTGATTGAAGAATTTATCCATAGCAACCAATCAGATTCGAGCTCTCAGTTTCATTCCAGTTACTGGAATCTGATTGGTTGCTATGGGCAACATCTCCATTTTTCAATTCCCCTGCAATCTCCCAGATTAGTTAATTTAGGCCGTAGTGTGTATGTAAAGTAGGAAGGGGATCTCTATATAAATTATACAGGGCTGGTTTATTGTCTTATATACTATATTGATTTCTCAGACCCACCAACATGACCCATTCCACCAGGTACATAATACTCCGCTCCTGGGCTTTCAGCTGTCACTCACCTGGTTATAACGAACTAACTGATGTCTGAGTAATTTAACAATGGTGGTTACCATAGTAACTGATTGCTGGAAGTTCCAGAACAGAGTATTTTGTACCTGGTGGAATGGGTCATGTTGGGGGGTCTGATTTCTTTTCCCTCTGACTTAATGAAAAACTATAAATCTACATTTCCTTCTATCATTCTCTATGCATTCATACCGCCACATCTAAATTCCACTTCAGCCTCTGGTAGGGATGTAAAACAAATTTTAAGGCAGAGTCTATAGTAAGACTGTATGTGCAAGAAAAGTGGCCTAGTCACGCTGACATAGGACTCTCACAGGAGCTTGGGGTCTCAGTCCTTAAATTATTTACAATTTTATTTTTCTTCTATTTATATTTTGTTTATATAATTAAGCATGCAGTAATGAAATTAAGATGCAGCCAGCATCAAAGATAAATATTATTTGCATGCGCATTTATTATTTTTTGTTTTATAAATAGACATTAAAAGGTGGCAGCTAAATCATAAAGTGGTCCAGTCTGTATAATGTGTGTTAAGTCCTTTAATATCATTGTCTAAGAGGATGATGCTTTTCTGCCATATATATCTGCAAAGGGCTGACATGATTATTCTGTCTGTCTGTCTGTCTGTGTGTGTCTATCTATCTGTCTATCTATCTATCTATCTATCTATCATCTATCTATCTATCTATCTATCTATCTATCTATCTATCTATCCATCTGTCTATCTATCTATTCATTATCTTATCTATCAATAGTGCTGCCAAGTCACCATACATTATTGATTTCCATTGTCAGAGTCTACTCTAGTTATTACAGATCACAGACAGCAGGATGTCTTCCGTCCTTATTATTGTCACAATGATCAATACACAAAGCTGCAATGTCTTCTAGCATGTGGTATAGAGCTGACAGCGGGATCTCCTCGCCCTCATTCTCAGTAAAAGAACTGAGACAGTCGTTATGGAACAGGTAGCAGTGTGGAGGAGGGAAAGCCAAGACTGCTCCCATTCTCAGTTATATAACTCATGCTGCTAGAGGAGATAGGAGAGGAACCTGTGGCTGCTGTGAGTATTTTTAAAAGTATTAAAGTTCAATGCTTTAGAAAATAAATAGGATACAATGTGTATACAGACTAACACCAAAAAATAAATATCATGACTTTAGCAAAAACTAAATTATATTAGATCAGCTCCAGACTGCCAAAAAAATTAATCTGCCCTATCTGCTACAGAAACCTTAACTGCCACTCTGCTCTATCTTTTGCTGTATACCACAACTGTCACACTGCCCTACCTGCTACAGGCACTTCAACTGCCACTCTGCCCTATCTGCTGCTCAATACCTCAACTGCCACTCTGCCCTATCTGCTACAGACACCTCAACTGCCACTCTACCGTATCTGCTACAGACACCTCAACTGCCACTCTACCGTATCTGCTACAGACACCTCAACTGCCACTCTGCCCTATCAGCTACAGACACCTCAACTGCCACTCTGCCCTATCTGCTACAGACACCTCAACTGACACTCTGCTCTACCTGCTACAGACACCTCAACTGCCACTCTTCCCTATATGCTACAGATAACTCAACTGCCACTCTGCCCTATCTGCTACAGACAACCCAACTGCCACTCTGCCCTATCTGCTACAGACACCTCAACTGCCACTCTGCCCTATATG
>JABWIB010000246.1:27649-43313 GCA_016617825.1 Platyplectrum ornatum
TGCTACAGATAACTCAACTGCCACTCTGCCCTATCTGCTACAGAAACCCCAACTGCCACTCTGCCCTATCTGCTACAGACACCCCAACTACCACTCTGCCCTATATGCTACAGATTACTCAACTGCCATACTGCCCTATCTGCACTCAGACACCTCAACTCCCAGCATGCTCTGATGCAAAGATATAACCAATTCAGCATCTTGCAGAATATAAAATACCTAAAGCTTAATATGACACTTTGGTAAGGTCATGCATAGGAAAGATGAACCCAGGCACAACGAAATCACTTTGTTCATGAAACAAGAGATAATAATTTATATTTTAATGTTCCATCTTTTCTGATTGGGTGGGGAGTGTTGGAACTCTTCTCAAATAGTTAAAAAACAGGAAATTATCTAAAAACAGAAGAGTAATGGAAAGAGATAAGAGACACATTACATTGTAAACACTACAAAACTTACCTACAAAACACCACACAGCAAACCGGATCCATGTAATAGATGACAGCTTCAGCATTAGATAAATGTTGACCAGCATGGCAAAAGCAGGAACAAATGGGACACATGGTGCCATGTAAGGCAATTTTTTGGGATTTTCTGGTTGCTGTAGAATAACAAATACTAATGCAATTATCAGAAGGACCATTAAAATCACTATCAGTACAGCCCACCACACGCTATCATAGACATAATCTGCACCAAATATAATGAAGGAACAGAAGATGAATATCAAGATGAAGAGGAGCATGACGCAGATGGTCACAGTGCGACCAGTTGCAAGAGTTGGACGATCCATTTTTCCAGGCAGGCCTAGGCGTATTCTCATTGTGTAATATCGTGGGCCTATAAACTTCTTCAGCTTGAAAAGATAGATATTTTCAGAGCCATCCGCCTCTATACCTGAATTCATGTCGACTGTTCCATAGTTTGGATGGTTCATATTATAGTTGGATTTGTCCGATTTTCCAATCAGCATTTCATTGTCTCCTAGTGATGGCAAATTCTTTGCCCCACATGTGTTTGTAGCTGGACCAGTGAACTCCTCTCCATCGCTTATAGGAGAGCAAGCGTCCTTCTCACTGTCAGCAAGGATTCCTTCCTTCTTCTTCGTGTGTTCTTCAGAAAGAAACTTTACAAAGCCATCAATGTCACTCTCAGGCTGGTAACGTAATAGTAACACACACACAGACACAAGTGTGTATGCTAAAAGAGTTCCAATAGACATCATTTCTATTAGATCCCGCAGACTGACAAGCAAGGAGAGCAAGCCTGCAAGGAATCCGGAGACAATGCAAGCCACCACTGGAGTTTCTGTGTAAGAACTGACATGGGACAAAAACCTAAAAACACACAAAAAAACCTACTTAAGGATCAGTGTTAAGAGAGATACATTTAGTTTATGTAATTACAAAAAGCTCAACTGACCTGAATAATAGGCCATCACCAGCCATTGCATAAATAACTCTGGGCATAGGAAAGAGAGAACCAAACAGACTAACAGTCAGTCCAGCTACTGATCCGATGGCCACAATGAATTTAGCAGCATAGAATCCATGAGCTACAAACATCTCCATCAGTGGGGATTCTGTATCAATCATACTGTATGGAACCATTAATGTTAATATAACACTTACCTAAAAAGACAAACAGCATTCTGATTAGTGAAAATAAATGCTGGGATAATACATTTTTATTTTAAACTTGAGGCAGTTGGATTTTTGTACACACATGAAACACTTGTGACAGATCAATTGATGGCAAGAAAGTAGTTAAGCTGCAAAAATATAATAAATACTGCATTGTGTTGTGACACAGACATGTTGTATTCTCTTCAATTAATTTGTACAAAACAATCTTGCCTCATTACATGCCTCATGGAATAAAGCAAAAAATGTAAAAAAAATTGAAAAATCTATTTACTGGTATGAATTCTATAATCTGAAATTATATATAATAAATATAATACTGCTAGAAATATAAGTAAAAGATCAGAAAGCATATCACACTATAGGCACAGGACCAGATCAGGACATCTGCAAAAGGGGCATTTTCTGCTCTGATCCGATATGGGATAGAAAAACTGCATTTTACAATAGGGCATGTTCAAGAGTTACTAATAGACAACTGACAAATAAATATTTCCCTAGTCAGCTTAAATACTCTCTACACTCGAAAAATCAAGAAACACTGTAGAAGTATAGCGCATTCTATCCAACACCTACATCTACAGAGAGGGGTATATTTACTAAGCAGGGAGATTGCAGTGAAATTCGAATTTGGGGAAGTTGCCCATGGCAACCAATCAGATTTGAGTTCACATTCTCCAGAGTGTAAAATGAAACTGAGAGCTCAAATATGATTGGTTGCCATGGGCAACTTCCCCAAATTCGAATTTCACTGCAATCTCCCTGCTTAGTAAATATACCCCTGAGTGTGATTATTATAAATAAATTATTATTAATTTTATTATACTATATTTATTAAACAGACGGCCACACCTCCAAACACACCATTGTGACCACCTGTCCAGAAGCAGAATCGGTGGACAAGATTTAGAGCCATCATCACTATTTATAGATAAGTACTATTTTCAAATGAATTTGTACAGTTTTGAGATTGATTTGATGACTTTACATTCATGAGAATTTGTCCATAGATGAATGGTGATTTAAATGATTATTTTTGATATTCATATGGTACCCTGATGAACCCTACTGTTGGAAAAACATTGACATGTCGGTCGGGTAATCATAGGGTCTCTTTGAGATAGCATCTAGGAGACAGGTTTCAGCACAGGGGCACTCTTATCAGGGCGGTCACCCAGTTTTCTTTTGTGATTAGGGTACTAGTGCAGTCTAGAGATAGGGTTGGCTAGGGTTAATTACATATAAGTCCCCGCCACTATTCCAATTGTTTTGGGACCCTGATATCTTTGGACTATATAAGTTGATTTGGTGTGATATACCAATATTTACTTGTGTGTGTGCTATATGTCAGTAAAATTATATTTTAATGAATACAATGAAATTTGGTTTTATAATTAATAATTACACTCTCTGCAGATGTAGGTGTTGGATAGAATGCGCTATAATTCGACGGTGTTACTTCATGTTCTAGAGTTGCCCTCCCAGTACATATCTGCATCCTCTGAGAGTGTGACAGTGGAAGGAATGAATTGATGCATTTGTGGGGAAACTTGATAACTTCTAAATACTAGGTGCCCTCTGCTGTATCCAGACAACCAAATCCCAACCCTAATTTTTTAGTTGTATTAAGGTAGGGGTCTTCAACATAAACAGCCTTTCCTCATAGTGGAGGAAATGTGACTGGTATATGGCAAGTGCGGTGCTGACCTAAAGAAGTTAAATGAGTTTAAATGTAAGGGTAATACAGGTGCAGGTGTAAGGGTAATACAGGTGCACAACCATGTTGCCATACATACATACATAGAAATAAAAACTGGACCTGGCTGGTTTTTGTACCATGAAAGAAATGTTTGCATTTTCCTTAAAACTTTCCTGAAAGTTTTACTGGAGCATAATTCTTTATGGAATGCTTCTGGAAAGGACAGCATTCTGGTTGCTCTTTCATAAACCTGCACATTTTGAAGAAAACTAATTCTTGGAAAAGTTGCCATAAAATGCACTAGACAGACAAACAATTAAAAAAATGGCAATATCTACATTACACCTTGTACATTTTAAGAATTTATATGATGCTTATTAAAATGTTCAGTCGACTACACTACATTAGCTCTGTGTCTGAACACCTCTCGGACTTGGTCTAATGAGTTGGACAGACTCCTGGAACACCCTCCTAAGATGCGCAGGATTATCTCCCAATATTTGTAACCTTATGATACACTTTGGATCATTCTGTAACCCATGTTGGCCTCTCCAAATGGCTCCTGCTTTTTCCACATTTAACTCAGGAGGATTTACTGTCTACCTTCACTTACTCCTGGCAGCTGAAGCTAACACCTACCGGGAAATGCTTCTGACCATAAAAGTTGTTTTAAAAAAAAGTCGATACTTACAGATACATATGCTGTAAGACAGGTAACCAGTGAGGCAGTGATGGCATATGGAATAGAGGTATTTGGACTCTTTGCTTCCTCTCCTGTTGTGGCTATAATGTCAAAGCCAATGAAAGCATAGAAGCAAGTGGCTGCCCCTTTCAGGACCTGCAAGACATGATGCAACTGTGTAAGTAAATGATTAACATTTTAATCAGGGGCATAACTACAAAAGCCTGGGCCCCATAGCAAACCTTCCAACACGGCCCCCTTTCTCTATTTTTTTATATAAAATAAATTATTTCTTCCACTTTGTTTTAATGTATTGGACTTAGTAATTTTCTTAAGCAAACAGTGAATGCTTAAGGCTATTTATAGAGAGCAAAACTTCTTGGATAAAGTCAATTGAGATTACATGTATGAATGCAGTGTTTGCAGATTGCGTTTAGATGTAGTAATGCACATAAGCCATGGCAATTACTCTAATTTTCACAAATGGATAAAAATACAATTGAGTAGAACGATATATACAGTATGATGGTCAAAGGAATACAAGTTGCTAGAAAGCTAGTGGAGCAGTACAAAGAGAATAACATTGGACAATAAATTTGAACAGAGATTATTTATTGTATGGCATTATTTAGATCACAACTAAAATTGTTGTAGTGTTGTAATAATCATATAACTGCTAAGTATTAATAGTCTGTAGGCATTCACATTACTAAGATGAATTAAGTCATAAGGTTAAGTCATAAACAGATACTGTAGTTTAAATCAAACTATTTTGTAGTCCAGGGGTTCTTAAACAGTGAAAACTGGTCTGGGTTAAATGAAATTACAACAGTTAGAAGTATTTATATTTCAGTTAGTTGCCTGTGAATGAAATAGCATCTCTGCTTACATTAACTTGGGAATGTAATATGAAATAATATGTCAAATTACACTCATAGGGATAATGTAAACAAAGCAACTGCTCTAAAAAGCCACAATTGGCAATTCAAAACTGTGATTGGTTCCCCCAGCTGTTAGTAGTGATGGTAGGGTGATAGTTGATAGCATGAGCTTATATGTACGTTCATTTGCGAACATTGTCCGCAAAATGGACAGTATACTGGTATACAGTCACGTTGCATATTTGCCACATATTAAAACTTTTACTTTTTATTGCTCTTTAAATGTGCTTATATTATCTTTTGTAAAAGGGCTCTATAAATCATCTGTAATAGGGTTCTACTGTATATCTTATATAAAACTATTATTGGTAGCAGTGGTTGAAGTGCAAATTTAGAAGTGGGGGTATGGACAATCAGAAGTGGTGGTATGGAAACATAGGAAATAATGGAAGTCAATGGCGATTTAAAATTTTTCCATTACATCAGTGGGAGAAGTGCCGGTATGGCATACCCCCGTATACACTCCCACTTCAAGCCCTGATTGGTAGGGTATGGGTAGAGGTATCTACTACCTTGAATATTTTGCAATGTCCTTGCTTAAAATTGCGACCTTGCAGGATCACACACCCAGCCCAATATGATTACCATGCTTCCAACCACCTTTCTGATTCATATTATGCTTACAGCCCATCATGCCAATGAAAAGTGTAATGGAGACTCATATTAAGTTGTTGTTATATTCTTTTGTATTGTATAATTTTACTAATAGATTCCATGAGTCTTAGAATTTCTTTTTCTTAAAGGTAACATTTTGTTATTAACCTAAAACACCAATTCAGTGAAGTTACTATACATAATGGTAGGGAGGTAAATCTTGATCTTGATTAACAGTGATAAAAAGTTACATTAATGTCAGACAAAATGTGGGTAATGTGTACACATGTACGACTGTCTGCATACGTTTCCGGCATTTTGCTGTGCAGTATAGGCAGATATCTGTACACAGTGTACAATTAGGAGATGGTTAGGTGAGATGATTGGGAATAGTAATATTGTAATCATCTGTATGATTGTATATGTGTATACCCAGCTAGTCTAGTATATTAACTGTAAGAACAAACAAAGCACATACAAAACTGGGGCCACCTACCCCTGACCATCCATAAGGTAGAAAATTTCCTTCCGACCAGTTATTCCCATTGACGAAGAACAGACCAGCAATCATGATGAAGACCCATACTGCCATATTAATTACATTCAGCACATTGTTAAATCCAACTGAATTTTTTACTCCAAGGGCAACAATTATGGTTACAATGACTGCAATGACCAGAGCAAGAAGATCTGGATAGGATTCTTCTCCTTTACCTAAAAAATATTGAATAGCAAAATATTAGAAATAATTAGACATTAGACAGATTAGAAAGGGACTTTTATCATATATGAAAACCAGGAAAGAAGTGGGGACAGCTCAAGCTGTTAAAGCTGTTTTCCTATTTGAGATAAATAATGAGGGATGGTTACGGCAGCAGAGAGCTTCTGTCTGAGTCACAAGAATGAGTAATGTAATTGGGTGATTCAGACCTTCAGTTTACAGACATTATTTCTCTGTAGCCCATGTATCATTCTCTAAACTAAAATGTGCACTGAATTCAGATATGAAATGGCTGGTCTTTTCTCAGCTCCAAATTAACGATATTGAATATTCTCTTAAAATATGTGGCCACAAAATTATTGTTGGTTTGTAAAATCAGGAAGGTATATACCCAGATTTATAATACATGCTCAATCTTGATTGATTAGGGAATCTAAATATTACTAAAACAATATTTACTGTTAATTTAAATAACACTCGTTGACAAAATAGAAATTGCAGAGAAGTAATTACCCAGTCCATTTAAAGTCCCCACACTCTCAATCATCCAGTGACTGATGGTGTGGTTGGCAAGGGAATCGAACATGCTACTGAGGGCGCTTGCTCCAGCTGCTGTACCAATAAGATACTCTAGGATTAAGTTCCATCCAATGAAGAATGCCACAAATTCTCCAACCGTAACATAACTGTATGTATATGCGGAACCTGTGGTTTTAGGCACACGCACTCCAAACTCAGCGTAGCACACACCTGTGATGAATATATGGAATAAAGAATTATATATATATGTATAATATAATTCCTTTAAAAATTCAATAAAATAAGTGTAAAGGACAGAAACAGACTTCATAGACACTAGGGTTCTAGGGTTTGAAAGAGGAAAGTCAAATTTAAATAAAAGAAAAAATATTCTTTTTGCTAATATACATTTATTCATGTAATTATTTAACATTTATTCAATAAAGGGTTAAGTCCATACCACCAATTATACATTTTCACGTTGACCATGTGATAGGTTAAGGATTCAGGAGTAGGATTGTTGGAAGAGAGGGATGATTTTGGGTTTGTGGAAGGCTAATCGGGTCTGCACCTGATTAGGCCTATTTCGGTGTGTCAGGTTCTAAGCCCAGTGTCTTTTATCTGGGAGAGGACAGACATACTCTGTGATTCTTACACACTGCTGTAAGTGAAGTGTGAGTGCTGAGTGTTTTGTGTTGGGAGGTCTAGGCAATAAGTCTGCCCTCCTGTTAGTCAGGAAAATCTTATGTTTAGTTAGTGCCCAGCTATTTTTGTGTTTATTTCTTGCATAATAAAACTAATGCACTGAAAACTGCAGCACAAAGAAAACTTGTTGTTTAAAATTTAAAGGAACAGACACCAATTTCTTACTGTGGACTAAAGCCTTGTATCCAGCCAGTCCCATGGGAATGGTGTCAGCTGATGCTTAGGGAAGCCAAATTTGCCTACAAACCAGCGGACATTGTTAAGGTTACTGAATCTCAGCAAGAAACTAACATAATCCAACAAAAAACTATTAGGATGCAGCTGTTGTCATTCCCATTCCCAATAATAAAATCTGCCTGGGCCATCAATATATCTTAGTGATTATGGACTATGCTATCAGTTACCCAGAAGTGATACGTTTGCACAATATGTCAAAAAAGTCGACTGCTAGAGAACTCATTCGTGTCTTTAGCAGATTTGGTATACCGAAAGAAATGTTGACTCACCACGGTACCCTGTTTAAATTGCTCACTTTAGAACCTCTGTGTAGGTATAATTAAAATGCCCAGGCAAGATTAACTATACAGTGCACCAATATGGTAAAAGGAAACCGGAACAGGTGTATTATGCAAATCTCATTAAACCTTGGAAAGTCAGCCCTCCCAATCTCACCAATAAGTCAAATGCCCTTAGTTCCAGAGACGAAAAGAAAACCCTCTCTAATGTACAACAGCATGAAATTAAAATAACTAAAAAGCAGCTCAGGGCCTTCATTGGAATCAACACCTATTACGTCATCAGTCTGTATGAGAAAAGCCATGGTGCAAAAAGTGGCTTTGGTCATAAAGTGGGCCTTAGAAACCTAATGGAAAGGAAGTTTAGGGTTGTCACTGACCATGCCCTGTTGAAGTGGATGTTTGAAAACACACATAGGATAACAAAGTGGTTCTTGTCCATACAGAGCTTAAAGTTTACGGTAGAGGACAGGGAGGGGTATGTTATAGGTTCAGTGACAAATGATAGAGGAAAGGTACATTTGTTACAAGTTTCTGTGTGTTTCTGTTGGGAAAAAAGCTGATAAGGGTCCCTGGGGTCAGATGGGTGGAAGAGAGGTATTGTCCACCATCCACTAAGCCCAGTTTGGGTTTTTGGGCTTGTTGAAGAATAATCAGGTCTACATCTGATTAGTTCTATTTAGGTGTGTCAGGTTCTAAGCTGTGTCTTTAATCTGGGAGCAGGTAGACAGTCTGAGAGAGAAAGAGACATATCCTGTGATTCTTATACGCTGCTGTAAGTGAAGTGCATAGGTCTGACCTCCTGTTAGTCAGGAACGTCTTAAGTGTAGTTAGTGCCCAGACAGGCTAGGATTTATTTTTATGTGTTGTGTTTATTTCTTGGGTAATAAAGTTAGATGTGGCTAGTTACACTAAAACCCCGGACGGTGTATTGTTTTCTACTACGCTGCCGTTTATTTCTTGGGTAATAAAGTTAGATGTGGCTAGTTACACTAAAACCCCGGACCGGTGTATTGTTTTCTACTACGCTGCCGTGTTTTATGAGGTGCTCTTTACCTAAGAAAGATGGACCTCAGATCCTGAACATATAACTATATGTATATTCCATTTGTAATTTAGAAGTACTGGCTTTTATGTTCACTATAACAAATGCTGATGCACATTTCTCATATGTCTCCTAATTTCCTAGAAATTAATAAATTAATCAAATTAATAGATGATTATTATTATTATAAAATGATAATATTTCTTTTTTATTTAGCATTATATCATTTTTAGTTTAATATGAATGATACGCACATGTCACAAATTGCTTATCTGATGAGAAAAGATTGACTTTTATTAATCTTCATCTTTTGCTTTTTCTGTTCTGAAAACACAAGTTGAGCAGAAGATGTAGGCTGATACCCATTAACTATATGGTGGGCAATTAGGCTTTATTGTGTTACAGGAATGGATGAAAACCACAAAGTCTCCGTTCAGAGTCACCCGTCTTCATTTTCTAATTTGGATCTTGGCAGCAGAGCCCCGAATGAAATTAATCTGTGTGCAGAAGAAGAGTGAATCTGGCATGGAGAAAATGCTGTTGCTGTAAATTTGTGCAAAGCATATGCAATGCCTATAATTCTTCTTGTACGCCAGCGGAGGGTCACTCGGTGATTGCAATCAACTAGCAGAACAGCCCTGATACCGACGTGATGTAATATTGTGACCCGCTGCATTAATTTAAATATGCAAACATATGATATTTAGAAACAAAGCACTGCATGTTGAATGATAATGAGAAAATTGCTGCCATGATTATACTTAATAATATAATAGGGATTTATGGCAATTTTACTCAACAGAAATGTTCTCATTAGCAATAATCTTGCTTTGTTTGTAGAGCTACACAGATTTATGTGGGTTATGTGTATCCATTCATTGTTCAATTATATTTATCTCATCTCCTGGTCATAGGTGGCAGTTGTGAAAATTGCAAAATATAATAGAAACTGATACAGAGTTTTAGGCACATACATAATGTGCGCGCAGGGCGTACTATAGGACATAAGGAAAAAGAGCAGACCCCTGCAGTCAGTGTATGGGCAGCTGCAGTATCTGCCACATTACTGTGTATTTAAATGTTTTTAAATGAATGCATTTGCTGCACCTAATCTAAACCTGAGTTGGTGTAAACATATGGTTTAAGCATTAAATAAGCTTTTAAATGAACAAAACAACTTCCATTTTTCTTATGTAAGTATTGTGGAATTCTCTATCTATCTATTTCAAGGTTGCCAAATCTCCTGATATTTCTGTGAGACTTCCGGAAATCAGGCAAATCTCCCGGATTTGAAGAAACTAGTCACGCTTTCCCACCCTCCGTGATTCAAAAATTTGTGACATCATACAAAAGACGAGACATGATGACATTTTACCATTAAGTCCTGTCCCGGTGTAAATTTAACTCTTTGTCTTCTGAGATCTCCAGGAAGGCAGAGTGTATATGTCTGCAACCCTGTTCTATTTATCTATTCTGTTATCCAAATTTTACTTTTGAGACTTTTAACCCCCTCCGACGGCGCAGGGCGCGGGTCTTTAACGACGAGCCGTTAGGCCGCGTCATGAAGGGGTTAAGGAATAAATATAATGATTAATGAAACATTGTATATAGTCAAGGTTTACAGAAGCTTTGCTATAGGATGAACACATGGTTGGTTAGGAATTTCAGAATTACCTTTGCACAAGTTTGTACCAATCGTTTAATAACTGTCCCTTCAAAAATTTTGGAAATATTTCTTAAAATCATTCTTAGACATTTCCAAATAGGTTAAAGTGAAGGTTATTGTGTCGTTACACAAAAACGTCTTTGTATTTCATTGTAGTAATATGACAGTAACAGGAAGACTATTTAATCTCGTGCTCATCTTGGAAAGCAGGCGAGCTGTTGTTGTTGAACTCTAAGCCATGGCATCCTCTGCCAGAGAATGACTGACTACTAAACAGCCACAGGTTGCATAAGTCTGGTTTATATCTTGCAGGTCGTAATGTTATTAGTCTTGCTTCCAGTGAGGTCAGTACTGGTACTAATGATTTTTGTTGTAGTCATTAGATGTTGCCAGACACAAATTGGGATTTTCCATATTTATAATGTGCATGAGGTTGCCTAGAAACAGATGTGATGACACAAGTTGAATATGATCACAAATGTCTTAAATGTGTTTAACTTCCTACTCCATTCCTAGCATCATCAATGCAGAGTGTCCTTGGAGGCAGCTTTCCCAGATAAGGTTCCATTGGAAACATTTTACAGGTTTTGTATTTCAAGTATAAATCTTTCAATTTCTTAAACAACTAAATGCATATTGAATTATGCTGAGTGAGTAATTGGTATCCTAACTGCAATTTATTCCTAATTATCTTGCCATCTACAAAATGTGCAAATCAAAAGACAATTTTTTTGTTTCATATTTATGGTAATATACTCCTTTAAGGACAAATAAATCACAATGCACGGATACTGACTGCTCCTGGCAAATGCACGTATGCTTGTGACTGATCATGAATGAAACTGATATCAAATATTTTACTGTGGGGTTTAGTGACAGAGAAAAGTTGTAATTTGTAAACTTTTCCTAAGAGCTCACACATGGCAGCAGTGTTCTTATAATTAACATTATTGTAAAAGTCAGAAAGATATAGGTTTTCTATAACCAGCCAACTTCATTTTTTGGCCCAAAGAACATAGTGGTTGTTTGTACCTTAAACACGTTTTAACTCATTATTTATCTGCTACTTTTAAATCTTAAACAGCCTCTACTGTGTTTTTTGGTAAAATTTGTAGTAAATCCAGTAAAAAAACAAATTACCCCTAATGGTGAAATATATATATATAGATATGTATCCAATGTATATCATTTCTGACTGTGAGGCTCCAATTACATGAAATAATATTTACAGCACCTAATGTGAACTAACCAGACTTTCAAGCAATATACACAATGTTTCATAAATTACCTATGTAATGTTTACATATATTTACATACACACATAGGACTGGATCCAGACTTGCATAGTACCGAAATTATGAGCATAGAGTTACAAGTGCGTAAAACCATATTGAATTGCAGGGGAGGTAAAATGAATGTATTTGTATGAATGCTTTTCTTATTTTTGCTTATTGTACACAGACACTGACCAGTGTTATTGTTACACTGTTATTAGACTTGTGCTGGAAACATCTTTTATTTCTTTATAATAATGTTTGCAACTAACAGAATTTACCTCCCCAGCAATTCAACATGGTTTAAACAAAGGTTCCAGATTACTGGTTCTGTGGTGCTCTGATTGGTCACGTTCTTTCATAATGTATAAAATTTTACACGTATTGGGGCTGATTACAAATTGACCTTTTTCTGTCTTTTGCACACTATGCATATAGAGATCACACATGAAAATGCCTAATACATCTGTGGATAGACCTTTGTAAAGCTGTTTTATTAAACCTTAAGAAACCCCCAGATGGAGACAGTAAGGATAGGGGAAAAAATATAAGCACCATAGACTACAAAAGTCCCCTATACTAAAATGCCCAATGTTGTATCCCTCCATATACAATCTGTTGTTTCTAAATAAGCATTATTGAAGAAAGCAGTTAAGAAAATAGATTCAGTACCTGATAAAATAGATGCCACTGCAGCAATTATGAAGGAAACAATAACTCCGGGTCCAGCCATTTCCTTAGCAACAAGTCCAGAGACAACATACATTCCGGTGCCTACACAGCTTCCAACACCTAGTGAAACAAGGTCCAATGTAGTCAGTACCCGAGCCAGTTTGGTTCCATGAGCAGATGTTCCTGCTGTTCCTTCCAGCATGGACTCCACAGGCTTTGTGCGTAGAACCCTTGCGTTGATTGCGTTCCATGTGGCACCCCATGGAATCCGTCTTGGGTCCAGATATGAAAGGAAACTCATGGTGTAAGCGATTTACAGCAAGACGTGAAGAAGAATGACTGACACAGGTTAATGTACACTCTCCCAACATACAGTTTTATAACATACTGGCGTTCTTTTAATCAAGGCAGCAACTCATGGTGTTACATGTGCTCTTCAGCGATCTGTATATTAAACAACCTGTAAAATACATACAATAGTATCATTTTAATTATAGTGTCATTGTTTATTCTGCCCAAAAAGACCATGGCCTAAATATACTAAGCAGGCCAATTGCAGGGAGATTGAAAGGTGGGGATGTTGCCCATAGCAACCAATCAGATCAAGCTCGCATTCTCCAGTATGAAGAAAGAAACTAAGACTAAGAATCAGATTGGTTGCTATGGGCAACATCCCCACTTTTCAATCTCCCTACAAGCTCCCTGCTTAGTAAATTTAGGCCTATGAAAGAAAAGTATTATCAATATTATTGACAATGAATATATTCAATATTAATGAAAGAAATATGAAGAAAACAAATTACATATATGCTTAACTTTCTGTATTAAAAATATAATGTAGCACATAAAGAGTCACATGCAATTATGGAAAGCTGTAATGATATTAGTTAATTAAAATGAGCTCAATTAATGTGGTCATTAGTTATATTGTCTCATTAAATGTATACAAACAGACACGCTTTAATGTATACTTCCAGTAGAAAAAAGAACTGTTTACAGCAAAACAAATGCCCCTGATAAGCGTATACACCATAACCGTATATGTTTATATTCGAGTATGAGCCATTATACTATTATACTCAGGGCAAGATTTATCACAGAGAATGCAGCATGTTTCCTCACCCCTCTAATGCTAGCTTCAGCTAAGGTTGAATCTGCTAATCTGCTAGAAGCCGAACCATATTCTTTACATAGTATAAACAGAAAAAGTTCATGGCCATAAAAGTTCATGGTCCACATATCTGGTGTTGTTATCACTGAAAACACCTCACTCTCCCACCATCCAAAAAAAATCCTGGATGTAGAAAGTATTATTAATAGTGAAATAATTACTTGTTAAGAGGTGCTTGTTAAGAGAAATAGCTAAGGATCACCCAATATCATTTTGAGGCAGGCTTGAGATACTGGTGACTATACTGTAAGGCTGGTCGACTGTGATTCTTGGGTGCAAATAAGTTATACAGTGTTCCATATCTTTATATAGTGCTCCATATAGTGCTCTTTTGGATCGCAAATAACTGCCTAATTTTTGTAGTGTTTTTCTTATTGGGCAAGTGATTTATACTAAACTGTGGCTTATACATTAACATTACATTAACTACAATTCATATAATATAAAAAAATGTCTATATTATATCACTGTAATGCTCACTCACTCCTTTTAACTTTGTGTTAAGTCATTATACAAGATGAATATTTTACTGGTCTAAAACAACTTAGCTGATTAGGACTACAGAACTGCAGGATGTTCTGCTCCATCTGTTTCCATTTCAGTTTTAGATATATAAAAAATACATTAAAAAATGACTTTTGCTCTGCAGATCTTTGTACTATTATATTTATAATCATAGAACTGGGTCCACACTCTATTGAACTAAATCATAAAGTTACGAGTGGGTAAAACCATGTTGAACTGCAGGGGAGGTAAAATGAATGTGCATGCACATTCATTGGTGTTTGCATGCAGAGAGAACACTTTATTGTTGCATATTGCACACAGATACTGACCAGTGTTACTGTTACACTGTTATTAGACTTGGGCTAGGAAACATCATCTCTCAACTCTAAAACTGATTGCAACGAATGAAATCTACACCACCCCACACACCTGAAATGAATCATGGTTTTTCCAACTCAAAACTTGACACTTATAAGTATGTCAATAGTATATATAGTAAAGTCTGGATTCATCCTAAATAGCTTAACTTAAAGCATGGTAGCCAACTTTTGCAAATAAATATCAGGGAGATTTTAAATGCACTATCAAGGGGCTGCATGAAAGGAGTGATTAATGAATTACTATTATGAAGGCTGCACATTGGATATAAACTTCCATATTTATAAAAACAGCACACATCACTATTTTTTTTTTAAACATTTACAGTTAGGGGCTTGCCTTGATGCCACCCCTATTTTGGGTGGTGTGGTAAACTCATCAGCAGCTTTGGCCCCCATTCTCTTCCCCCTGCCATATCCTTATCTCCCTATTCTCATCTTTACCTTCTTTATGTCTCAAAATTCCCACCCTTCTCTTCATCAGCTCCTCCTTTTCATTCATCTTATCCTCTCCCTCTCCCCATTATCTTCAGACCCCACAGTAAACACATAATGTGTCTCCACCCCCCCCCCCAATATCCATCATGTGTCTCCAGCCCCTCTAGTACTTCCAACCTGTGTCTCCAGCCCCTACAGTACTTCCAACATGTGTCTCCAGTCCCTACAGTACTTCCAACATGGGTCTCCAGTCCCTACAGTACTTCCAACATGGGTCTCCAGTCCCTCCAGTACTTCCAACCTGTGTCTCCAGCCCCTACAGTACTTTCAACATGTGTCTCCAGTCCCTACAGTACTTCCAACATGGGTCTCCAGTCCCTCCAGTACTCCCATCATATGTCTCCAGCCCCTCCAGTACTTCCAACCTGTGTCTCCAGCTCCTACAGTACTTCCAACATGGGTCTCCAGTCCCTCCACTACTACCATCATGTG
>JABWIB010000246.1:58083-74549 GCA_016617825.1 Platyplectrum ornatum
TAGATAGATAGATAGATAGATAGATAGATATGAGATAGATAGATAGATAGATAGATAGATAGATAGAGATAGATAGATAGATAGATAGATAGATAGATAGATAGATAGACCTGATGCAATGGTGTGGACCTAGACTGCCTACACTTTGGGATGGTAACAAGAAGCATAGATTTGCTCACATTGACAATCCCTAACAAAGGGATCAGGTTCCCCTTTCTTTGTTCATACCATCTGCCAGAACATCAGTCATCATCACTCTGTGAGTGCATTATTGTTTTCAGGAGTAATGTCCTCAAATATAACACAACAGCATTGACTCATTTTCTTGGATTCACCAATATGGCAATTTCAGAACTATATTTCCAGAACAGAGATAATATCACAGGTGCAGAGTGTTTATCTTTCTACCTCCACTAATAAAAAGTGCCTTTCAATATTTACCTACCCAGACAATATCTTTGTAATAACATATTATTTCAGCTATGTTTGAAAAGGAAACATAATATGGTGAAGCACAGTTCAAAACAATTAAGTCTACCATATGCTGTGATATGTTTAATAAAAGCACACAGCCATGTACAGTTTTTCGCTGTATCTGTACCTCGCCTAAATGGCGCATTTTTCTTTTTCTTTTTACCCCATTACCTAAAGATATTCAGAAAACATGGAGACTTGACATGGAGACCAAGCTTGTCAGCAAGTTTAATGAACATTGAGAAAATTTAATTAAATTAAAGACAGAAGGCGGCAAAAACAAGTAAATGTAAGATCTCCATTGCCTTATATAATTCCCATAGGAAGACGTCAGTGAGCAGCGTGTGTTGTTGTGTAGACACAACATTACACATTTTACATTTTTATATGCCAAATGCTAATGTTATGTTTTTCCTACAAAAATTCTGCCATTTTTGCATAGACATTGTGCACTATTAGGCATATATTCTGACTGAACAGTCTATGAAACATTCCTTTGATACCCATAGGTTTCTAATAATAATTATCTATTTATGTCATTATTTACTCTACTACTCCATCTCAATTCAATGCTATATAATAAATGTATTTATCCATCTTATCTATGTATCTATAATGACATTATTTCAGAAAATTTTATTAGCTGGATGGTAGGTGGAAGCTTTTATAATATAATATCAACAAGTCAATGGCATAGGACTAGATCCAGACTTACTACAAGAGAGTGTTTCCCGTTCACCATAGTCACAAGCCTATCAAAGCTGATTAACGCGCCTGCATGCACTGAAGGATCCATTACTTGTCTGATGAGTGACAGCATTTATTACCATTGCCACCATTAATATAGCACTGTTTAGCTGAACTGGCCTTATTGTACTTCATATAAATGTATTCAGATGATGTATAGTTTTGTTGCAGCCATAGAGAAACATTTGCAAATGCTGCATAATAAACAGACACAGTTGTAGGTCACAGTGTTACATTGTAATACAATGTTAATTTTGTGTTTGTGTTCTTCTTATTTGAGTTTGAATAACTCTCTCAAGGTACAGTCATATTACCAGAAAGATAAATATAAGAATGTGTGTAAACAGAGACACACAGATAAAGTAAATGCTTTGTCACTGAGAAGAGTTGATTTATGAGCATTGACTATAAAAGAAACACTAATCACTAACACTAATCAATGTTCTTTCTTTTTCATATGTTAAAGACCCAGGCCTAGATTTACTAAGTGGGGAGTTTGCAGGGGAATTGAAAAGTGGTGATGTTGCCCATAGCAACCAATTTAGGCCCACATCTTAATACATAGGCCAACAGACAGTTAATAAGCAGAGGCAGTTTTAGCAGTCGGACCACCACACAGCTTTATAAACACTGCCCATTTAAGAGAATAACTTCAAATCAAGTGTAATGAGAATGTGTGTGACCCAGAAACGACATAAGGGTGCCATGGCACTTGGAAGGTTCAGGCTCAGTACACCTTATACCCCCTTGTCACAAGGCTTGGCTGCTCTTCAGCAAGTTGGGCCTCTAGAGGCCTCATGTGTCTAATGAGAAACCCAAAACCCTATAAAAATGGTTCTCTAGCTTACAAATACACTTACCTTAGCTAGTGAGTGTGTGGTGTTCCTGGTAATCCCACAGTGGTAAGTGATACAATGACAAGCTAGTATAATACAGAATTAATTATGGTGTTAATAAAGACTAAATATTGTCACACTGTTCCAATGCGCTAATTTATATTTAGAATTAATAAATATAGACCTAGTAGTGATAGTATTCTCTACTGTAAAAATAAATAAGAAGTTACAGTCAAGATGGTGATATAGAATATATTCCCATAGAATAAAGAAACGTATCGCCACAGTGAATGGGAAATATCATACACAGTGTCACAGCAGGGTAGTTTGTCTGAGAATTGAGAGATACACTCCACTTTTAAAAACATAGATTGAATATAAAAATATACTGGAAGCTTTAACTCCGGATCATGTCATAAGAACTCACTTTTGATTGGAGTACAGAGCTTATTTTTCTCATATAACTAGGCATGTATAATGTTTATTTCATAGTATAAGTGTTTAACTTGGTGTGGTAGATGGAGAATACAATTGACACTGCAGACAGGACACATCTACACTAACCCCCCTAAGGAGCTCTTGATGCTATAGAGCCTATAATAATGGTCTATGGCTTGTGCAATTACATAAAGTACCATAATGAAAGGGTGGTTTTATAGACTATTGTGACTTGTGAGAACATATTTTTGTGTTGCCACCTGCTTTATTTTGTTACATGCATGGAAATTACACTCTATGCTCAACATGATTGATGGCAATGTAAATGAATAGTTCCTAATACTGTTCAGACCTATGAGCAAATGTTCCGGGGTGCTTTTATAGCACACAATCATAGTACAGTAGCATTAGTATAACATGCTTATTAGAATAAGTGTACAGGGTTTTACACAACTCACAGTGAGAAAAAGACTTATCTATATTATTTCCCTGCGTCTTTCAGCATACACCATCTATATGCCAGAATGCAACAGATTACACAGAAAGACTACAGAAACCTTAGACCATTATAACAAATATTTAGTTGTCTTTTTGATATAGAGCTTCAGGCAAATGCTAATACAGACATGCAGACATAACAGATTTGCCTGTATAATGAAGACTATACATTTCAGGACCTTGGACAGCTCCAGGAAAACCGCCCATAGACTCACAGGGTAAAATGCAACCAGGATGAGAAAATATTAGTGCACATATAAACACTATTTACTCTAAATGATAAATCGTCCTCAATGTCAAATAAAACGAACCCACACTGACAGAAAGCACTTTGCCTTGTCATTTATATCCAGCCTAATAAGCACCTCCAAGCTACAACACAGACAGAGCATTTCAGTAAATAAAGACTTAGGAGCAGTTTATACTGGAATCCAGCAGCCAGGAATGCCATTAACCCTGTAGCCGCAACAAGTCATTCATGTGTAGGTCTATGGTCCTGGATACCAGGTATGTATACAGCCTTTCATGTTAACAATTGACTTAGACCCTAGTAGATGATGCCCATAATGAATGAAATGCAGATCATAATGAATGATCAGACTGCTAAACCACTACAGGAATCATAGACCAGATATACAACTTTCACATTAATATACAGCTCTTCTTTTACTTTGGATCCATATATATATATATATATATATATATATATATATATCATGTATAATAAGGAAGACCCATTGCTGTATGGACAGTAATATCAGCTGTATGTCATCACTGCAGATGCATTGGTTTTCCTCTAGGAAACAGATATGCATAGTGTGTGTTACTAGGTGGCCAGATGACCCCCAGCTACATTACACTTTCCTTTCCTCAAGGGTACAACCGAAACCTGCCGGGGGCTGGGTCCCATGGGGACTACACAAGTCCCCCTTCCTGGCTTAGCTGTCAGTGGAAGAGCCATAGAGAGACGCCCTATATATGTATATACAGATTATTACACGCCAGGTACAGTACACACTGGCAGCAAGCATAGCACAGATGGGCTTAGCAAGGGGACAACACCCTAGGGAAGGGAGGCTTCAGTGAGCAGCCGGTAACATAGGCTATGCCTGGCACCGGGCTGGTAGAGGATAAGAAGCACTCACCGGGTCGTGGTCACCAGCGGCAGGCAGAGCAGGCAGAGCAGGCAGAGCAGGCAGCGCAGTGCTCCGTGTACGCTGCCAGGGAGGAGGCGGGGCCACGGCTCCTGAATCATTCAGACTGAAGCGCGGTCACGTGGGCTCAGGCACATGCATCATTCATCCCAGTGCCCTGGAGAAGGGGCTTAAGTTCTAATAGACTGGAAGGAAAGATGGCGGTGGCGGAAACCATGGGGTTAAATATAAGAGTGACCCCTGACTGGGGGGCTGAGGTATACTCTAAACTCAGTGCACCCACATGCACTAAACATAAGACTATTATCAGTGCTGTGTGCACATTATTGTGTCTGGCTATATGGTGCACATGGTGCTATGGAGAAACCCCTGTGTAACACTAATATTTCTTATTATCTCGTGTAATGAAGCCTGCCCAGTGATGTGGAATCACACCAGACACATAAACCAATAGGCAAGGTATATGAGGCTACCTAATGCTAATACACTGTGCTTCACATATTACACTATCAGGGATTTATCCTATAAATAACCCTCAAAGATAACAATCATTTTATGAATAAAAATGCACTTCTAAAGCATTATAATTATATACAAAACCAGTGTAAGTCAATAGACGTAATGTTATAAGAAACTGCAGTCAAACATTTCAGAAAAACATATAAACAACTATAAACAAAAGACACGTGAAATACTACTGTAATATAATACAATATCAGCCTCACCTATATACAGTCCTTATAATATATATATATATATATATATATATATATATATATATATATCATATAATTCATTAGTGAGGGGTAAAATAAGGTTAAATAAAGGCATGAGAGGTGTTTGAAGCTAGACTGTGCTTTATTTCTCATATCAGGCTATGAAGATTACACTGTGTGCATATGCATCATCATGGACTTACTGGAAATAAAAGGGATCTGTGCGGATGCAGCAAATACAATTTATACTACAAGCAATTTGTTTTATAAATCTAAGCTCACATCTTATTTACCTTTACACTGACCTGAATATAAAACATTTATTATATGTCATAAATAAAGACTTTTTAAACATCTGTCCTATTGTGCTCTATAACTCTTGTACACGAGTTTGTAAACATTTTTATTCTTATAGATAACATGTGAACCATTATATTATGTTTAAATGCACAGATGCAGGAGAGAATATTGAACAGGTTACACATATCTTCCAAAATCAGTCATTTGGAACCTATTGCTACCTAGGGTTATTTCTTTAACAGCTGTCAGATGTTATGTTTGTATATATGTAGTGTTAATGTTTTAGTGGAAAGACATTGTTCCTGTTAATGTACAATATATCTGCAGATGATTTTCTGGTGCGTAATCACATTTTTTGAGGTAATATGAAAATAACATTAGTTTCTATTGATTTGCTTTGTCCAGCTTTTCATCTGTTTGGTGTTTGGTGACAAACTCATTAAGAGATTCTTGTCCTATTGATTAACAGTTCTCATCAGACCCCCAATAAAACAGTTACAGTATTTGCTCCCATCATACGCTATGTAAAAACGACTATATATGGAGACATTCTGAAATATACCAGTAATTCCAGAATAACTCCATGTATACAGTGTCTCGTATATAGATGATTTTTTGTTTTTTGTAAAAGACATACAGAGCCGGATATCTGTTTTCTGGACCTACCTGAAAGATGAATAGCAGGGAATTTGTGTACTTCACAGACAGGTGAGACCAACTAAACAGATGGCTTCCACTCCGCACCAAAATTCCCCAGGCAGCAAAGCTATTAAATAATGTAAAAGATCTTACAGATGATCTTTCCAAAGGCCATTTATGTTCAACAAAACAAAACTGCCAACAGAAACCTGTGTGATGTTTATTCATTAGGACTGGAAGTACAGCAGACTTTTACATTTAAAACCACTAATAATAAGTCATAGTTATTTGAAATGTTTTGATACATATGTACAGTATTTGTTATTTTACAAAACCCATAAATATGCTAAGTATGGAAAAGATTTATATCACTGTAACGTACAGTGGGTGGATTGTGACCGTTTTCCATTTTCCAACAATAATATTTTGAGTGCTGTAATTTAGTTCTTTATGGAAAACCTGTCTTGTTTCCTATTGGAGAATCTTGGGTGTACAGGTATATGCATCATTTATGCCATTGCCTGAAGAAGGGGCTGATGATGAACCATATCTCTTTTACAATCGATTTACCCAGCGCAAATGTTTAAGCAATTGCTATAGCTACATGTTATGTCTAAGTTCAGGTAGCTGCTGACAGATCCACAATAAACTGGAACATAGAATATGATATCAATTAAAAGCCACTTAGCCCACTCAGTCTTGTCTTTTTAAAAAAAAAAATATTTTTTAATAATTACCCTATTTGACCCTGAATTTTGTTTAAGATTTAAAATATATATTTTTATATTTATTCCAAGCGTGTTCTACCAACTTCCAATTAAACGTATACCTTTATGTTATAATACTTCTTTGGAAATTGTCCATCTCCTGTACATGGTTAAACCCCTTCATAGATTTATTTTTCTGTTGAATATTTTTATTAGACAAATCACTTAGGTAGATAAATTACAGTATACAAACGTCTCAGAAATCAACAAACAATAAGTGGCAAAAGGAACCCCTTCATATATTTAACCCTTGATAAGTTGCTATCCTATTCCCTCTTTAAACGTATATGCAGGGCTCGAAGTGGGGGTGTATATGGGGGTATGTCATACCGGCACTTCTCCCACTGATGTAATTGAAGAACTTCAAATCTCCATTGACTTCTATTATATTTTGTGTTTCAATACCCCCACTTCTAAATGTCCATACCCCTACTTCTAAATTTCCACTTCCACCACTGGCATATGTATATTGCAAATTTATAGTCATAGCTATTTAAATATGCAGTTTTGAAGGACAGATTATTTATTGAATGGCAAAAATTGAATTTACATGCATGTGGCAGATGTTACATTTTTGAAAAACGTATCAGAGGCCCATCCTTTCACAGTAGATGGGGATAGGTATTCTAAACAAGACTGCCGCCGAGGGTATAATATGGTAGGCTTCTGAACACTTATGGGTCCAGAAGCTCGTACAGACAAACAAACCTGCATGTAAATGTAGGTCGCAAGCAGGTCTGATTCCATTCCTGTGTTTGAACAAATGAATGGTGGGGTAGAATAATAACATAGATTAGCAAGTGGATACCTAATGATTTCTTAGTATGAACGTAAATATAGATTCTCTCATCTAGCATATAAGGAAATATCAAATTAGAAAAGATTAGTGTTAAAGAGAGGTTATGCAGAGCTGAAAAATTTTTGAAATTCAGTTCAGAGATGCCTGTTTGTGTTTTTGTGGTTGCATAAGAGAAGTCTTAGCAAATAGGTGTATGAAATTTCATTCCTTTGAAGCTAGAACTATTTTCAGCACAGAGAAAAACCATGGCTTAATGATGACCTTATACATAGATACACAAACTGTACTATGTCCTTGCTGAACACATCATTTTAGACAAATTATTTTCTTATTGCATATAATACAGTAGTACAATGGCTGTGTTGACGCAAGGGAAAATAGTTTGGTTCCTAAAAATGAATTGTACCTGCATCATGTATATATATATATATATATATATATATATATATATATATATATATTGAGAAATTATGATATCATCATCTATAGCTTTACAATTAGAGTTTTATATATATAATAACACCAGACTGCAAAACCAAAGACATGATTCTGTGGCAAATCTTACAGTAGTAGCTGATGAAAGGTGATGGAAAAGTACAGTGTTCTTATAAACAAGAATACTGATAGATCAGCAGGGAATGAGGACAACAGAAAACACGCTGTTAGAGAGCATAGGTCTCAAGCGTCTAAATGTTTGCAAATTATTTCCTAGCACAAATTTGCTATTTACAGTAGGTATTTTCCCTTGCTGTCCTAGAAGACAAGAAGATTGATATATACGCCTAAACCTAGACAAATGTATTATTATTTAAGGAATCTACAGCATAAAGAGGCTGACATGTGCCATGATGAGTTATGATGAGTTTCATATCCACAACAATTGTAACATTTATTAAGAGTCTGCCAGCTCTCATTGTGGGGTGGAAATATAACTGATCTGTATATGATAGTCTTCTAAAATAACCATGTCACTTGCAAAAAGTGCTCATTTATATTGTATAAAAGTAGTTAAGAGTGCTTCTCAGGGCAGAATTTACCTGCCTATTGCAATGGAGACTTTCCACATTATTTTGGATATATACAGGACTCGAAGTAGGGGTGTATATGCGGGTATTCCAATACCACTGATATAATCAGGGCAGCAATCAGGGGGGGACAGCCGGACCTACAGTCCCAGGCCGAGCCATCCCCCGGCAATGGCCCGGCGTCCTGTACTGGTGTGCCGGACACTGCCGGCAATCTGTCTGGACTCACTTAGACGCCGTTATTGGCGTCTAAGATAGTTTAAATAGGCCTGACGGCCTCCTGCGGTGACGTTGTGACGCCACAACGTCACAATGTCCTGGCGTTATGTGGGGGGCCTCGCCATCAGGGGGGACCCGGGTGATCCTGGTGGCGGCCCTGGATGTAATACTACAAATCTCCATTAAGCTAGTTCAACTCAACAGATAGGATAGTCATAAATATCCCAATTACAGTTTTATATTTATATATTTTTGACATGTATATCAGACAAAATATACATGTACACTGTACAGGAGCATCATCATCATAGGCTGAGATAATCCACACAGAAAAAAGAAAGTGCCTCAACACACTGACATTAATTAGTAATTAACTTGCCATTCTATCTGTAAAATAAAACGCAGAAGCATCATTTGCAATATATAACACTGCCTGCCACTACCAAGGTTTTTCTTTTGAAGTGATTCTAACACTAAACACTAAATTCTAACACTAAAACCTTCCTCTCAGCTGCAGATCCCAGATATGGTCCACAGCAGCTACATTTAAGAGTTTAGGGGAGTCAGTTGACGCTTCCCCACTCATAAAAAAGGACTATACCTGTGCTTCTATAATATAACAAAAGACAATTAAATCTGATGATCTATATAACATTGCAGTAACGCAGCCATGTCATCACACACAGCCCTAGTCAATAACATTTGCTCCACAGAATATATCTCAACATAGTTGAGAAAACTTTTTTTATTGAAGCATGTCATTGTTGAATACTTGACAAATCACCGAAACAAGCCAAAAGAGAGTAGTTGTTGACATTGCTGACAAATATACTAATACAATAAGTAACTGACAATCATAGGCAATCAGGTATGAAAATATGGAAAAATACAAGAACAAGTAAGCTACCCAGCCGGTCACAGACAAGCAACACAAACCTCCATTGCATAAGGGAGATGGTATGATGATCTCCGGGCAGGAAACATGCAACCAACCCCTCAGACGTTCAAGGTCTGAGTAGATTGCGGCTGAAGTTGGTCATGGTTGGTGGATTAACCTGAATCCATTGTTTGAGGAGCCACCATCAAGACAATAGTCAGCATGTGCTTTGTTTGTCGGGAAGCACCTAACACGGCCCACTCAGGTGTCAGGGAGCCCTGGTTTAACAATTGATTTTTAGTGTAGGCATATCTCAGCCATTTCAGAATGTATGAGATGTATACATCCTTCCTCGTTTTGTTCATCCTACCTTCATCTCCTGTTTTCCATACCTCACATGTTTGTTGTTTTACATTATACATGATACATGAAACAATAGCCCTTTGAGTATAAAAACAACTTTTTTTTTCCTGAAAAAAATCCTAAACAATGTTTACAATATAATGATATTGTAATTTTAACTTTTATTACATTTAAAATTATCTTAAAAATGAGTGGTCTTTGCAGCTTTCTTATTTGAAAGAAGATGGTCAAATGCCCCTAGACATTTGCTTTTTCATCAAAATAACCACAGGGCAGCAACTGGCAGCTAAAACATAATTGCATTTTATTCTACCCTTAAGCAACTGGATAAAGCTATATTGAGCACAGATTACTCTCTTAACTTTTCATTACTTTTATCCAGAGAGTGCGGCAAACATACCCCCCCTACACACACACACAGTCATCATGTCAAGGTTCCCTGTAGAAGAAACATACAATTGATATACCTGGGGGCGTGTCAGTGAAGGGAATGTGGCTTGTCCCACCCATGAGGTGTGTATTAGAAAGGCTTTCATGTATAATAAAGGTATAACATTAGGGCATTTTACACATTCTCCTGTGACAAATGCATGGTAGCTTTCCAGTAGCCCAGACCCCCCCTCCCCTCAATGTGGCTGTATTAACTGTGGGTTATAATAAGGATCTGTGGAAGAATATATTGTAATATATATGGAGTTAATTAGAGGTCAATCATGGAATTGAGATTTAGGAATTACATACTATATACAGTATATGGTGTTCTATTCCCAGTCCCCTAATATACCCAATATATCAGGGCTTGAAGTGGTTATTTATATGTGGGGGTATTGAGGAGGACGGTATTGAGTAGAACAATAAAAAATAAAATTGTGGGTCTGTAAGAGGTGAGGCTTATACCAGGAAACAAAACTTGGTTATGAGGATGAGGGAGAGTGCCGTATGGTATGCCATACCATAGCATACTGGCCCACTTCGAGCACTGCCATATGTTATAATATATTCCTTCACAAAACACTAATATACAGAATATGTACTTTTTATAGTGTTTCTACTCCAGACCCCTATATTCTCCTTTCTTTTATGGTAACTGAGACAAATGACATAAGTCATCTGGTTTGATGCCTGTAATACACATCACTGGAAATATAAAACATAGCCATCCCACACAATGGCTCTATAGACAGATACTGATCACAATGAGAATAAAGAAATGCATGAGTAGCAGCAATGAATTCAAATTGCTGCTAACTATTGACAGTAAATAGAGGTGGTAGATATGATGTTTACTGAAAATGCATAATGGAGAAATCAAACATTTGCATTGTAAATGTACAGTAGAATGAAAACATCATTACACATATCAGATTATTCTTGAATGACAAATATATTTTTAGCATAGAAGGGATTTTTCTCCTTATTGGGCACAAGACATTGTAAATTCAGAAAATGTCCTATATATATAACTCGCTGGATCAGTTTTAGGAAAGAGAAATCTGCAAAGCAATATATGTAAATCAGAATGAATTGTGTTACTAAACTCGCAGTGTACTATGCATCTACAGCAAATTGCATAGACTTTTAAGCTGACATGTTTTGAAAATATTTATTATTTAATAATAGGTTTTAAGATAGTGCCATGTAGCCATTTTAACAATCAATAAGACATGACTGCGGATTTATTAAGACATGACAAAATATAAAGGGTTATTTCAGGATCTAATAAAAGCTTCAACAGCAAATTTTATTTTGTAAAAGACAGACGACCCGATCCAGACATAAAGCCGATGTGATACGCAGTAGCTGCTAATATACACTGCCTTATCACCTTAAAATCCTGATTTCCATGTGTGAGGGGAGACCACTTCCATCAGGACCATCAAAAAATTAGAGCACACTAGTGCACTCNCATAGAACCTACCCTTAGGGTGCACAACTTCACAGCTTTATTGCATATTGAACATTAGAGTCATAGCTTTTTTGAGACTTCTACTACTATTACTATCAATTATATAACATAATGTTAAAACATAACATTTGGCCAATAATTAAAATAAATAAATTAAAATGTATAGGCGGGCAATGCTTGTTAGAAAAATTAGGTATTCTGGCTCATTACCAAGTCTATTACATATTTTCTGTTGTTTACAAATATTTTAGGGTCCACAGGACTAAAGTGTTAAGTGAAAAGAGGAAAGGGAAAATTATTAAAAAGAAAAATGAAAAAACGAAAATTATATTAAAGACTAAAGTGACCTACTATGTGCAGAAACCTCCCTATACTAAAAGAATAGAGAGGTCTGTCCCTTTAAAGTGCCTATCAACCGCAAAGTATCATCCTTCACCCCCACAAGGAGGGCTTATCTGTCCCTTCCTATGCTACAAGTGCCCGATTATTGTACCCCAAAGAAGTGTTCAATCTACTTAAAACACTATTAAACACACATATTAAAGTGCTAGTGCAAATTGATATACTTTTTGAACAAACATGCATAAATAGCCTGAAACACCACAATGCCAGATAACAACGCACAAAACAATCTGGCTAAAAGGAGGTTAAACGAAAGAACCAAAATTGAGTAGCCTTGAACACCACCAGATACCACCATACAATACAATCTAGCTAGAGAGGGGTTATAAGAAACCAAATAACTAATAACAAGCTAGCCAGCAAAATCCTCCTTCTACAAGGAGGATCCTTGTAGAAGCGATAGTGAAACACGTGTTGAGGTTTCGGTAAGAGGATCATCCAGGTGCACCACTTGTTATTAGTTATTAGTTATGTGGTTCATTATAACCCCTCTCTAGCCAGATTGTATTCTACAGTAAACCTTGACATGATGACAGTGTGTGTGTGTGTGTGTGTCTGTGTGTGTGTGTGGGGGGGGGGTGTTTGATGATTGCCACATCTTTTCTTCACTTACTAAATTACTTAAATACTAATGAAACACCGATCAGGTTTACATATACCCTAACTCCAGACACCAAACTATTTGGATGTTCGAGTAGAAATCAAAGCAAATAACCTATGTACTTCTGTGTATAGCAAACCCACAGATAAAAGCATTATTTTATTATAATCTTCACATCATTCTCCTTCACTAATCACAGGTTTACCTTTCTTGCAGATGTTACGCATTCATCCGTATAACCATAGATCAGGATCGATGGGAGACAAAAATGGACATCCACATAAATAAATTCTCAGACAGAGGATATAAGAGGTCGCAATCTACGTGACATATTAGTAAAAAATTACATCACTGAATATAAACAACGTTATACCAAGACAGGATGCTTTATATATATGCAGGATGTCTCACATGCATATATATGGAAACAGGACAGTCGTTCCCCCATCCACATAAAAATAGATGCTTCAAAGTTAAACATTATGTAACGTGCCATACTATGTATGTCATCTATATGATACGATGTCCATGCGGCCTATGCTATATTGGAAAAACAAAGCGGAAATTCAAGGAGCGGATGACGCTCCCCCGCTCTGCTATAAGATCAGCCATTCAGAAAACAAATTCGGAACAACCTGTGGCTAGACACTTTGTTGAAAGTAACACAGCATGGCTACATTAAAATATATCATCATAGATCATTCACCCAGAGGGCGAAACAGAGATCTGAAGCTATTACAATTGGAAGCAGGATGGATAGATAGATTGGACACTATTTCACCTAGAGGCCTGAATGAGACCAATAACTTAAATTGTTTCTTATAACAACTATTCCTATAACAATATATTGTATTGATTGTCCTACAGTTATGTCAGTATACTTTACTGATTACTATGTCGGTTGCCATGTCATTATATCATTATATCTTGTTATCTGCATATGGCTACTATGTTGGGAATATTTCTCCTGTGTCTGATTATACACGTATATGGTTGACTTAATTATCGTTATTTAGTGTATATGTTTTTTGTGAATGTCAGAAATCCGGTAATGTCGACAATCACATACAGTAGTCGAGTGGTGAATGTTGATAATATTGGCTAAATACTCTTATTTCTGACTTTCACCGGTGAATGTCGACATTCTCCATGCACTAAGGGTGAATGTTGAACATGTCCCAGATATATATGTTGTTTCTTCGTAATTCAGTCACGATAAATATAGGAATGACGAAGTAAATGATGTGATTCAAATCTTTCCACATGGCGCATATTTGGGAGATGACTTCATTAGTGAATTCTCTACCATTATCTGATTGCAATTTTGCTGGAGCACCAAATGTTAAAAATATTTGAAGAACGTGATACGCTACTTCTTCCGCCCTCTTAGCCTTCAAAGGTCGTAGCTGGACAAACTTTAGAAATGATCTTGATAGACCATGATGAACTTATATTCGCCATCTCTGTTTGACTGCAGATCTATCAGATCAACTTGACATCTTGAGTTTAACTCAGAACTGATCACTGGTTTCACAACAATGCCTTTCTTAGGTGCACTGTGTTTCATTTGACACTGTTTGCATAAATTTAAATATACAGCATGACAACTTCATATGTAATATTTTTGTATTTTGTAATTTTTTAGCATACGTGTTCTTCCTCCATGGCCTATTCTGGTGTGAGTTTCATATAGTATAGTGAACAATTGCTCATTGGTAACATAATACTGTATATTGGTTTCTCCTGGTTTTAATGGAACAATTAACTTCTCCTCATCATTAATTTTTTAAACGTCAAAACGTTTTAATCGTCTGTAATCCAAAGGTGTGCTGCACTTGGTTTTAGCAGAAACCACGTCAGAAACTATTTTAGAGTACTTTTCTTCAGAAAAATAAAAACAATTGTCTTCTCGTTTAGTCGCAATCAATGCATTTAACTTCGCAAGAAAAAGCTTGCGATTCACTGCAGTATCCATTCTGACCTGCGCGTGAAGTACTGTAACACTTTCGGGCCACAATGTACACCCTAAGCGACCGCAAGGCCTGCGTGCGCAGAATTGTACACGCTAAGCGACCGCAATTCCTCTCTTTACGACCTCCACCACAGCATCTCTGTGATTGTCAACATACACCGGTGAGAGTCCGAATGTCAAAAATGTAATGAAATATTCGATCTTTTACCTACGTTTTTGGTGTCGACATTCACCAATTTCGGACTTTCACAGTAACATATATATACTACCTGATCTAATCAATAGTTTAAATATAATGAAATATTAGGATGTTCGTATGACTGCTTCGACAGATTGCTTCTTGCATATGATTATATTTATTTGAGTTTCCGGCCAATACTAGATGACGTCACCCATGAACCAGCTCTCCAGTATCTAGGGGAGTGACTAGGAAGGAGTTGGACATTTTTCTTGTTGTGGCTTTACACGTGGTTGGAATTGATAAGGTGTAGGTATACAAGTCATGTTGTTTGAGTATTCACTTATTGCCCTGAAGAATGTTCAATAACAATGAACTGAAACGTCGGAAAAACAGTTTGGCTGATTCTTATCTTCATGTATTATAAAGACTACGAGTTCCGCGGGG
Source organism: Platyplectrum ornatum (assembly GCA_016617825.1). Classification (NCBI taxonomy): domain Eukaryota; kingdom Metazoa; phylum Chordata; class Amphibia; order Anura; family Limnodynastidae; genus Platyplectrum; species Platyplectrum ornatum. Next base: position 73,442 of record JABWIB010000246.1, read on the forward strand.
GAGAGTGTGTATAATTATATTATATTTTCTACATATATTGAAAACTATAAGTGCATCCAAGGCAAACAGATATTTTTAAGGTGGGTTGAGTGACAGACCCATGAAAATAAATATATATAAATATATATACTGTAGATAGATAGATAGATTGTGACATAGCAGGACATTTCATCTACCGTTTTTATGGAAAATGTCATTTTGGCAGTTTAATGGTGCAGGTTCCATTTAATTATAACATAACATACAGTTATCACATTTGGCATTAAGCTTTTTTGTAAAGCCACAGACAGTGTATGTTTTGTCGCATGGAGAACATTTTCCACTTAAAATATTAATATATTTGCTGGCTCCAGGCAATGTACAGATAGAATGAGGTAAGCATGGTTGTCATTGCTAATCCAGACTTTTCAGACATGATATCCGAGGTCATTAAAAATGGAAGGGAATTCTAAATACAGACAGGACTTATTCTTCTTAAGACTTGGTAACTGCATTAATATCAATTAAGTCCTATCATAAATGAACATGCAAATGATATTTATCCAGAATAAACTTTCATACATAGGGCTCTATTTACAAAGCCCTTATCTCTTCATTTTGAAGCGATAAAGGCAGTTTTCTGTGCAGTTTTCAAAATAAAGTGACTGATATGTATTACCCTCAGAATGGAGTTTATCATTCTGCTCCCAGCGGCAATACATAGACATCTGAAGATGGCGTTAAGCCCCTTCACCTGCACTTTCCATCCTCTAATAGCTTTTATTAGAGTGAGGATGAGGGAGGAAAAGTGTGGTAAATTAAAATGGTATTCGAACACATGCGTACTCAAAATGGTCTTTAATGGATCTGGGTCCATAGGATTCACAACAGATTTTAAATCCCAAAGGCAAAAAGACTATGGGAAAATACCCCGCACCGGTCACTGGGTGCAAATAGGTCAGATTANATCACAAATAACCATAAAAAGGAGCTCAAGGAGGTGTGTAAAAGATACTCACTACCCTAAACCCTCTAAAGAAATCTTTTTAGGACCAAAATGCACAACCAAATAATAGATCGAATGAGGACTTACATTACATGTGTCAATATCACCACTACATTTATATCA
>JABWIB010000246.1:110485-129487 GCA_016617825.1 Platyplectrum ornatum
ATGTTGCACACAGATACTGACCAGTGTTACTGTTACACTGTTATTACACTTGTGCTGGAAACATCATCTCTCACCTGTAATACTGATTGCAACTAATTCAATATGCCTTACCTGCTATTCAACATGGTTTTGCCCATTCTTGAAAAAATCTTTTGTTTGGTACAATTTATCTTATAGTGTATGGCCAGCTTTAGTCCCAGTTGTTGCTATAAATGGGCGGGGCTTGATGACATCTGCATAAATCTTGCCCTATGCCCCGCCCACATAAGGCACACTCTCACCTATTGTGATATCATCATCCATACATGACTATTTATACATGACTATGTATTTTGGATACTTGTATTCAGAATGTTTGACAGCGGGTGCAGGATGTTCCTCATCCTGTCACTACTCTGCATTCTTTATGTTCCACCAATATCAGGTACGTTTTATATATTGTTTTATATATTTTCCCATTATGAGTGCAGCCATTCCTGCTGATTACTTATATTTAGCCGTTGCGCTACATCCTCAAAGATATTTTAAGAAATATTTCTGCACAAACTGGATACATTTTAAGCGGCATTTATATTAAATGAAATAGTAAAACGTTTCATTTAATATAAATACACATCTTTATATAAGCCACATATATCACATGTATTACACAGATAAATGTATATACAAAAAAATCACAAGCACATGACTTTAGGAATTGGCACAACTGCCCCATCGATCAAGAGGTTTAAATATTCAAACTCTAAAAGAATTTATTGACTGTAGTACAATGGTGCTTGAGCTCATTACTCTAAATGCAGAGACACAGCTTAGGAAATATTGGAAAACAAAATGACCTCACAAATATTACTGATCTAATGTGTGTAAATAGCAGATCAGAGCATAAAGTTATGTTCCATTCCCCGACTTCTTCCTTAACATGCTAATCACCTAAGGTGCCGGGATGCCAATGAACTAAGCCGGCCTCTCGTATGGATCCGGCCTCGTCTTCTGGCGTTGTCATTTAGTTCTTTATAATTAGTTAGTTATTTAGTATTTATTTATTTATTAGACTTATGACTTACATATGTTTGTAACTGTACTTTCTTTTTTCTTCAGCTATGGAAATTACGGACGTCACTTTGTTTACTGATGAATTAAATATCGACTTCCCTAAACGCCTACTGATCCCCTGTCATTTTGAAACCAATGAACCGATTCAGAACCATGAAGTAACTGTGGAATGGGGAATGAGGTCTGAGGAAGGGGGTTCTTACACCACCTTAGTACATCTGTTCAATACAGTTTTGTTACCACTAGATCATCCCCATAAAAATGTCCAGCTTTTTGTACCTCTGGTTCCTGAAGGCAATTGTTCTTTGGTAATAAATCCAACCAGGATTAAGGACAGTGGCATATATGAAGTCCACATAAGTGTTGATGGAGTAAAGTATGAATCTGTTCCAAAAATCAAAATTCAGGTCTTCAATGCTGATTTTGGTAAGTACAAGAGACTGGAGATATTTGTAATAGTATTTACATGACTTGTTATTGGCCATCCACAACTTCCATTAAACATGCATAACTTTTTCATTCTAGTTTTGTACACAACACACACACTCACACACACACACACACACACTCTTGTATCAGTGTCTCTGATGCTTTGTAAAACACACAAGACATAACCAGACACATAATGCAATATCTGCATAATGCGGGTCCTTAAAAAAGCAATTCAGCATTCACTGGTTTCACCGGCTCACTGGATCCGGCACAATGTTTCTAACAATGGGCTTGGAAATACAGCTATATGTACCAATTATTTCTATAGCAGGGCACACACGGTAAGATAAATTGTATCCAATCAAAAGATTTTTCAAGAGTGGGTAAAACCATGTTGAATTGCAGGGGAGGTAAAATGAATATTAGTGTTTGCATGCAGGGAGAATACTTTATTATTACATGTTGCACACAGATACTGACCAGCGTTACTGCTACACTGTTATTACACTTGTGCTGGGAAACATCAGCTGTCACCTGTAATACTGATTGAAGTTAATTGAATTTACCTCCCCTGTAATTCAACATGGTTTTGCCCACTCTTGAAAAATCTTTCGATTGGATACAATTTATCTTACCGTGTGTACCCAGCTTATAGAATATTTCTAATAAAAGATGAAATGCTAAGTGTGATCTATGTCATTTGATTAACAGAGCAATATGAAGACCAGGGAACAGCCTCTGAGGACGACCTATCAGTAAAAGACCAAAAACCAAAGTGCAATGAATTTGACAATGACATTTTGCAGTTTGGACGAGCTATGCAGAAGGCGAAGAAGAGTGGGAAGCTGATATACTACGAGGTGGCAGCAGCCATAATCGCATGCTTGATGATAGCATTGATAATATCAGCCTGCATCATTGGGTAAATTGATTAATCTAGTGTAATAATACTTAATAATTATAGTTTTACAGTGATTCAGAACCAGGATTCTAAGGCCCATATATACTAAACTGCAGGAATAGAAAAGTGGACATGTTGCTTATAGCAACCAAACAGATTCTAGTTCTTAGTTTCTTATTACATATTAGAGAATGTCAGCTAAAATCATATCTCCACTTTTCTATAATTCCCACTGTTTAGTGACTCTAGAGACAAGAGTTTTCCTTTTCCTCTAGCAAATTTCAAAACATTTTGGTTATGTCCAAAAATATAAAAACATTTGTGTAGAGATTATTATTGATCTATTATTGAAACATTGCTCTGTAATGTAGAGAAAACATATAACGTCATAAATCAAAGAAAATGAAAGTTTATTTATGAGTAATTTTCTTATAGATAAAGTAGGAGAAAAGATCTCTATAAACTGTTGCATTCAAACAAGACCAATATATAATACAATACAGTTTATACTTACAAAGACTTTCATCAGTTTCTTACGTTTCCCATCAATATTTGCTGAGAATAACGATTTCTACAACAATAATGTAACTATTTGTAGATAACAAAATTGATCCTTAAAACTTTAATGTTTATGTATTTGTCTGTACAGGGTTCTCTACTATCGGCTCAAGAAAAAGTCCAAGGCGGAAAAGATGAATATGGACGATATAGAAAAAGGCCCATTAACAACTGTGGAAAATTTAAAGGAGGAATTACATTACAAAATGACCAATGAACTGGAATAATACAACATCACAATTCACAGTTGAAGTGGAAATGGTTTCATTACTATCAGAGACCAATAATGTTGATTAAATGATGTTACTTTACATCTGATATTAAAGGTTTCTTAACATCTGATATGAATAGTGTCTGTTAAACTGAAATGTTGTAGTTTACTGATGGAGGAGGTATTACTGACTAAATGTGGACACAAGTAAGGGTCTAAAATAATATTAAATGAATGTAGCACCCAGGGGTTGATTATTTCTATAAATTGCACCAAATTGCAATGAGTGGGTACAGTACTAAAGAGCTAAATTAGATAAATAACAGCCTCCTATCTATCGGAGCTCCTATCATAGGGTATTGTGGGTCCCTGTTACACATACAGAGTCCCCCCCCCTCACTGAACTTCTGTCCTTCTCCTAGACAGAGTCAGTATTCCTTGAATATAAGGATTCTTCCCTGGCTGATCATTCTCAGTAATTTGGGTATATAACTAGAATAGTGTGAAAACAATGTGATTAAATCAAATATGTCAACAATGATTAATACTGTGATTGGTGGGTGACAGGGAGATCCTCCAATAATAGAGGAGATAAGCCAATTAATGAGGAAAGAGGGTTGTATTACTCTGAAACGTTGGATTTCAATAAAACCCTGCTTTTGGTCTGGGTAGTAGTACCGTTCACACTGAATGCACTACCCGAGGAGCCTGGGCAGTTGACTGAACTACCTGGATAGTAAAGATCAGTGTGAATGCGGTATTAGATATGGGGTTACTGGGCTGCTCAGATAAACTTTTAGCTGCTTTTGATGTGACTGACACTGTAAATAATGTCCCAATACCTCTTATGTAATAGAGGATTAGTGGATATGACCAAAATGATATATATTGTGGTGCTGAGTAAAATGGGTGTAACTAGCCTGACTCTCTGCAGTTTGATTTCTCTCACACACAGCGGTTCTCCTGGTCCTCTGGTCCGCAGCATCTTGTCAATCATCTGTAATACTTGACTATCATACTCACCTTGTCAGCATCGGAGGTCAGGACACATAAGCCCCGTCCCCGGTCCGCCCCAGCCACGATCACGTCCCACTCTAACTCTGCCCCTGACCCACAAAAACTACGCCCTGATCTCATCTGAGCCCTGCTAATTTTTAGTGGTGCGAACCTGGCAAATATCTACTTATAATATCATTTAAAACAAAAGTATAGTTTATTCCCTAATCGGGACAAACAGGGAGGCAGGCAGTACAGCGGGACACTTGGGAGGTATGGACTATCGGGACTATCATCACAATGAATTTCTCCATGATAAACTATAGTAAGCTCTCTCCCCACCTTCTCACACCTATTTTACCTCACAATTTCCAATTAACCTCACTTTCCTCACTAGAATCACTGTCCATCGTTCAGCTGCCCTGCTCCTAACTATTCTCCTCACGTCCTGCCACCAAATGTCACCATCTGCCTCCTTTATATACCGCTCTGCGCCACACTTTCACACTCCACCTCTCTGCCAAAACACGTCTCCTCAGTTCCCCCCTCACTTTTCTTCACTCCCCATGAACACCATCTACACCAACATATAGGGTATCCAGCAGGGGTGCTACATATGTATATATAAACATATATGTATATAAAACCCCCCTGAGGAAGAAGGGTAAGCACAACACCCAATATTGATAATTTTGCTAATGTATAACGGTGCAAGCAGCGATCGCCAGCAGCTACGACGCTAATTGGCAAACTTTAACCAATCAGCATTCTTTCTTCTGGCTGCAGCCGACGGCACGCTTTTAGTGAGAGAACTGGTCTAAACACTGCCTAGCAATGTGAGGGGCTGGGGTGCCCACTATCTGGATTCTTATGGGCAAGAAGACAAACAGATATATTTCCAATGAAGCAGAACAGCCCTGCTGTAATACATTGCATAGTGGAGAGAAGGCACAATAATACACAAAGAAACAAATAAAGGGCGCTAGACAAGGAACTCAAGGAGACATACGACTTTTAAATCAGCCTAATAATATCAAAAAGAACCAGTAGCTCTCTTTGGTTGACCAGAAACCCCTACATGAAAAAACAACAAAAAAAGTAGCGCTCAGTATCTTTAGATATTCAAAAGCTTTAATTTTGATATAAATACACAATAAAAGATTTTTAGCACCTTCAAAAAACAAACCTTCAAAAAATAAAAATAATCAAAGAACAAAATTAGCAATAAAAAACAAGCTATAACCCAATATAGCATAATCTAAAATTGAATTCTAAGGATATTGTAAACCCTGGTGGCCAGTCAGGGATAATACAAATCAGGGCTCGAAGTGGGCTGGTATATGCCGGTATGGCATACCGGCACTTCTCCCACGAGGCCACGCCCCCTTTTGTAAGCTCCGCCCCCTCAGCACTGGAGGGGGGAATGTAAGTTGAAAAAACTGCGGGTCCGGAGGGGGGCGGGGCTTATATAAGGGGCGGGGCTTAGCGGCATACCGCCGCTATACAATCCCCACTTCGAGCCCTGATACAAATAATTAATTAAAATATAAAAATCCACGTTGTGAGTCCACGTTGTCATTGTCGATACAAATTCGGAAACTTTTCTATCCACTTCCCTATTCCAACCCTCAGATTGTGTTATTATAGATGGTGTTATTATAGATACTATTTTTATAATTGATGCTCTGTGACTCAAAGATGTAAAAGGTAATTCAATTCCTCAATGCAAAGTCAGTTAAAGAGACTTTCTTCATAGATGGACATAGGTTGCATTAAAAGTTCTTATATATTATAGATGGAGGAAAATAGTTGTAAAGGTTGAGGACTCACGTGTCTCGTATGGTCTCTGTCAATTCGATTAGCAGATATAAAATCCAATTCTGTTATCCTCTGCTGAATAACGGTATTAGAAGTGTCCTGAATGGCATGGACTGTAGCGTGTGCTGTTAGGCTCGTGTGGTCTTACTGCCGGCAGTATGCGGTCTCTGGATGGCGTGACCTGCAGTGTCACTCAGACCTCCTCTCTCGGATCGTATGCCGTCTAGCAGAGCATCCTACCATTTATTGTGGGACACTACACATAAGATATTAAAATAAATGAAGCTTCATATGTCCACAAAATTAAAAAGTTGGGCTTGGTTGTCTTTCTTTGTCGTACTCTTACAATAATACACCCCCATAATAAGGCACTCTTTAGATTGCTGCATGACATTCTATTGGGATTTGGTTTATATTATTTCTTTTTATATATATATATATATATATATATGGATCTTCCTGGAGTTGTTTATACAATTGGGCATCATTCAATAGTTTTTCAATCTCCGCTTGGTAGGCATCACGTTCTTGAATGACGAGGGCTCCCCATTGTCCGCTGGGCGAATCATTATTTTAGTGTATCTTTCTTTCTTTAAGGCGTAACTGTCTTGCGAGTCTCGCAGTGTCAATTTTGGAGGTTCATTCATGATGTTTCGATGAGGGAACAAAAGACAGGCATTTTTTTAACACTTTAATTTCGTCACCTGTCAGTGTTCTTTGTGAGATACTGATTATTACGTTTTGTTTGTCTGGTTTTTTGTGTTGGATCCTTTTCCATTGGCCCACCCCTGCGGGTCCTGGGACTAAAAAAGATGCCTGCTGGCACATAGTGGTAACTCCTGTAGGTGGTTTGCTCTTTACTTTACTCATCATATCAGAATCCACTTCTTTATTTTTGGAGTAATTTGAGCTGCCAATATCACTTTGTACACGTCTTTGTTGTGGCCGTTTCTTAGTGGGTTGTCTATTCAGTGTTTGTGGTTCTTTACCATGGAGCCATTAGTATACGTTTAATTCTAGATAGTCTTTGTTGACTATTTTAAGCTTATGCTTTTTATATCTAAATCGGTGTCAGTATAACTTCAAGTTTCTTGTGTGTTTCAAAATCTTGGATTTTTTGTTGTATCTTGATCAATTCTTCTTTGGCCTCACTGATTACTAGTAAAATCAGGTCGAAAGAACATTTGTTCAGGAAAGAGATCAATTTTTTACAGAACGCAGGGTTCTGTTTGCCAATAGAAAGGATGTTCCATATTCTGATTCCTCATGGTAGTTTTTTTTCTCTGAAGTAATCGGAAAGTGTGATTCTGTGAAATAAATAATCTATTTCCTTCTTTAATTTGTACCAATTATTGTACAATTCCTCTGGAGATGGCTCACCTCTACTTTGAATGAGGTTTTCGTTGAATAAAATGTTTTCCGCTTGCAGGTCCGAGAAGGAGAATATTTAACCCAGTGGTATGTTACTGCGTGTTATTACACTTTCTATAACCGGTGCTGTGAGCAATATGAGACTACAGGGTGGAACTGAGTGTTGTGTCTAGGTGGCAGTCTTGGGTGTAACACTTTAGGCCATTTGCATTGTATAAATAAATAAGTCCCTAAGTGTCATTGCTCCAGGTTACCCCTCAGCGTGGGGCATCACATCACCCTAATCACACCACTAGCCAATCAGAATGCTGCATTCTCATGCGCATATAATGACTCTCTTTCACTCTGTTGAAAGTGGCAGACCCGCCAATAGTCTCAGTTGCAGGATCAAACACAGCACCCCCTAAATATTATAATACTGTACAGTGTGCCCAATCAGATTCCAGCTATCCTTTACTTATATAGCTTATGTGACACGCCAGTACGGTAGCCCGTATAGCCTTGTAGGATTTAGAAAGGATGAGCTTGGGAACATCTGGAATAATGCAGTCATGACCCACACTATCGTGCCCATGCCCAACCCCAACCTGTCTTCGACCAAAACCGGTGCAGGAGGAGAGGGCACGGAGACCCACCTTGCAACCATTACCCGCTTAGCCACCCTTTCTTAGCCCAGCGAGCACACCAGGTTTGCAAGATACAAATGTATTTAGGGACTGGGGTTCCATGAGGAGATCCCCTGCTCTGACTTAGTTGTTAGTTTTTCATTTTGGCATTTTTACATTTTAAATATTACTTTGGGTAAAACATAAAACAAAACTTTAACATAAAAGTCCTTTATGATGGATAGTAAGAAGTTGACGAGTAGGCAACATATCGGAGATGAAGTTCTTGCAGGTCGGTAGGTTGGAAAGGGATAAGCGATGCCAGAGGGCCAGTCTCGGAAGCTTTGGGGTGAATGATGACCCCAGGCATTGCTTTGGCCCCGGGATGGGTGTAGGGAGGGAAACGACTGCGGTGTTGGGTTGCGCTTCCTATAGTGGTACCGTCTAAGAGACACTGACAGCTGAGAATTGTCAGACACAGAGCCACACATCCTATCTGGCAGAGTTCCTACTGAGTTAACCCCTTGTGATGCCGGGGTATCACACTTATATCACCTATATTACTTATATTCATTACAAACATGGAGATATAAACATTAACCAGACATCCAGAATGTAACAATAAAAGGATAAGACAATTGCCAAAAATGAGAAAAACCATGTGCTATTGTGGAGGGGAAGGCTATTTTAAAATTTTATGCTGAAATGTAACATAATCTAATCTATTAATCTGATAGTAATGTCAAATCCATAGTTTTCAGGGTTGCTGAGATGAATAGTGACACTCGCAATGCAGTTTAAGTCCAAAATCAGCCCCTATCAGCATCGGGGATGAGAAGGGGTAAAAAATAAAATGTCCAAAATGTGTGACATTAGTGTCAAATCAATAGTTTTTTCAGTCACTTAGCTGATTGATGACTGTCACAATGACAATTAAGACCAAGTTTAGTCAAATAGAATGAATAGAACTGTAAAACATTCTGTAAATTTGCATAAAAAATAAATCATTATGCCAGTTTATGAAACTGCCCTGATTTGGGGTGGCTTAAAACTGCCAAATTGTACTTAGTTAATAATTATTTAAAAAGTAAGCAATTTCATGGTATTTAGAATAATTTATTTGGAAGAAAACTTCACAGAGTGGTAACACTGGATCCCATAATACATTCTAGCGGGTTATGATCCCTGTTGGATTTCACGCTGGTGTACTGTTATGGTCCTTCCACTGGATGGAGTTAGATGACATCACATCCCAATTTAGTGGAAGTATTTGGTGGGTTTAGTGGAAGTATTTGGTGGTTTGTAGGTAGAATTTGGACCTTGTTTTTAAATCAAACCCATCCATTGCCAGATACAACAGCTAGTTTAACTATAAACTGCAGATATAAAAAGCAGGTTCTGTGTTTGTGCGAATGAATTTATTTTGTATACCTATATTTCTCGTTGTATAACTATTTTAATAAATTTTGACTCCTTATATTATAAAATGGTTTATCTACTAGAGAGTAGCTTTCAGTCCACAAGGATGGTGTTTTGGATCACTTACTGTAATAGTACAATAGTTCACAAATGTATAATAGTTCCACTTTAATGTAAGTGTTCTATTTTTATATTGAGTAGGCTAAGGGTCTATCCTTGAAATAAAAAGGAGTACATTGTTTACTGCTTGTACATGCTCTAAATTATGATGCTATATTTCAGATCAGACACAAAGGAGAGAGGCACCGTATAGTACTGAAACAGTATGAAAACAAACTCAATAATCAAATAGAATATTTCAGTATCAGTAGATGCATACAGAACACTGTAGCAATTGTCCTTGAAAGCACAAAGAAAACAAGTACAAGCCATCTGCTGGTAATGTGTGGGGTCACTGTTCTTGTATTTGGTTTATTATTATTTACAGTTCAAGGTTGGAAACTGGGATTAGCAAATGGGAGTATTACTTCACTAATAATAGGCATTTATGATGATGATGACGATTAATTATTATTATTATTATTATTATTATTATTATTATTATGATTTACAAAAGTGCAAATCCAGTGTTATTTTATGGCGACTTTCTGATTTCTGCTAGAAATCGTTTTTCCAAGTTTAAACTTCTACTTTTGCTCAATAAATGTGATACACAAGACAAAGGGTCATTACAATGTTTGTCTGCTTTGTGGCATGGGATTATGTAAAGGACTCTAGAGTCTCCTCATTGCACTTCTGCAGAAAAGCAAGTTGAAACACAAAATAGTCTCTAATACCTTAATTTTTTTAATAATGTAATGAAATATATATTGAGTATTTGTTTAAGAAAATGGAAATGCTGAATTGAAAAACATTCATTATTAATAATACTGGGAATGGCTGTTGTCCTAAACTTAAAGTATATTTATATATATATATATATATATATATATATATATATATATATATATATCAGGTGCATTTACAGGATGTTCCAAAATTATGTGACGTGAGAGAAAAGGGAAAGATTTTTGTGAGTACTAACATGCAGCTAACACTACAGAGGGGAGACTGCCCTTCTCCACTCAACTGATCCAAAACAGTTCAAAATCCAAGAAAAAGATTATAGTGTGCGCAATCCAGTATTCAATAATAATAATGAAAATAAATAATAATATTCAGTATTCAAATCATATAGAACATATGCTCTATATTATTTGAACATTGAATATTATTATTTGTTTTCACTATAATTATTGAATACTGGATTGCACACACTATAATCTTTTTCCTGTTCCAAAATTATCTTGACAATTTGGTCACTCCATCAAGCTAAAACAAAAACTAGAGAAGTTGTTTTTTATTGTGCATGTAACTGCGACACGTAACGTTTTCTTAGTACTAAGCTTGTTCTTTGTTACTTTAAGGTACATCCCAGTAAGACCTAGAATTGTTTAGATCTACCCCACAGGAAAAAGCGCAGTGTTTGGACTGGTTCATGTGCGTGAATCCAAATTTGCTCATGTGGAGCTCTAGCAATTAACTGATTTGTGTTAACTCAGTTTATTTCACTTTTATGGAGAGCCAAAGCTGGAAAGATAATTTAAGCTAGTAACAACTTGTATATATCTTTACTCCCCCTGGCGGTCCCAACAACCAGTGTGCACACATTAATGAGGCTATTGTTATCAGTATATAATGTGTGATAAAAACCCTGTGTGACAACACCATATAACTTATACTTTCACATACACCGGCTATTTTATAAAAAATAAAAACTAGACTGTTGTACGTGACATGCTCTCGCGTATTGGCCAGTTTGTCTGTTCCAAATCAGCTGCCTTTTAAAGGGGGCACTTAAACACACAAATCTCCACGTAGTCCAGATATCATGACATTCCTGTGTAAGGGCCCCCTTTAATTCAACAGCTGTTGGAATTCCTTAATAGAATACTAATACTGTGCTAATCATAATATATTGGCTATGCAGTGGTTCAATTGGTTGCAACAAAGAACTGTCAGAAATGAAAAACATGTAAACAATGCATTTCTGTAAATAAACAGAGGCAAAACTCATTTGGCTATACCAGGGGTTCTCAAACTATTTTGACTGGGACCCCATCTGACAAATTTTTTTTCTACATGACCCAAGCAAGTTACCGCACAACAATACCCATATATACAGTGGTCGAAGTGGAAAATTAGAAGTGGGGGTATGGACATTTAGAAGTGATGGTATGGAAACACAGAATATAATAGAAGTCAATGGNGATTTGAGGTTTTTCTATTACATCAGTAGGAGAAGTGCCGGTATGGCATACCCCCGTATACACCTCCACTTCGAGCCCTACATATATATGTGACAAATGAATGAGGGAACTGGTTCAGTGCAGCAGTCTAGGCAGCCGACGGGCATCACAATGGCACCCCAAGGTCCCATAGCGCTGGGCCGGCAGCTGCGTGATGGTCTCTCTGAGAAACTCACGACCCCATGCAGATGTGGGCGCAACCCACTTTGGGGTCCCGATGTGTTGTTATATGACAATATATTTTACAAACATTATTTGCACTTTGGTGTTTTTCATGTATATTCTCTATTAGACATAAAAAGGCACATGGGGATTAAAAGTAAACCAGGCTAATACTCTATTGTTATTATATTTTAAGTTAGAATGGACACACTGCCATCTGGTGGCATAACTGGAAAGTCATGTGGTAGGAGTCTGCTCTTCACAGAATCTGTTAATTGTGTGACCTGTTTGAGTCCTTACGGCCATATAATGGTTTAATACCAGTCCTTAGAATCTGAGCTGTGTAATGTTTGGGATATTGGTCCAGGTGCATTGTTGGCTAATGTGTACATTGAGTCCACCTTTTGCCTACTACCCCTGCTCCCAGATTTCTTTCAGTACATGGGTTTCTTTATTGTAATTATTTTGAATAATAGTTCAGCACCTTCTTCCACTGGTGCATTTCAACGTGGATGAGAGACTAGGGGGATACGCACAAACATAGAGAGGCCTTGCGGATGTGAGATCACATTCTCTGGCACTTTAATGGTGTTACTTGGCATAGTGTGAAATGTGAAGCTCAAATTGCACATTGATGAGACTGGAGCTTTTGTATTTTGGTCCTTAGATGTTTCAAGCATGTGTGCCGCCGTGTTGTCGACAAGGACCTTGCAGATGTTTTCAATGGGCAAGATTCCGTCCTTGGCCCCTGGTGCGGAAGCACACTGTACATCCTGTACTTTCACCTCTGACAGCTTGTCATTTTGAGTTAGGAGTTTTGGCAAGGCATGTGCTTGCCCCAGGTACCTTGTGCTAATGTCAGCTTGCATGATCGTGCTGGGTGTGTTTTGTGGGGGATTTGGGTTAGGATGGACCTGGATCTCTAGAACAATTGCAGGAATTTGTTTAGAAGGAGTTTTATGATGGGAGGTCACAAGTGTCCATAGTCGCAGGACTAGCAGGCACCTTTTACCTGGGATTGCTTATCACCATATTGCTTGTCATTTTAGGCATGGGCCTATTGACCAGGAATGTGGTGCTAGGGTAGCTGGTTCCTGTAAGATTCACAGGTCCAAATGTAATCAGAAGACAGGACTTTTGTTGGTGACTTTGCATAGGTCAAGTAGCGCTGTTACCCAGCTGTTTACATGTTCGCCGCCTACTCTGAATTCTGATTGTTTTGTGAGATGGGGGAAGCGTTTCTTTTTATTGTCTTTTTAGGGTTCTTTGTATTTGTATATTTCTAAAATTGTTCTAATAAACATTACTTGATTAAAAAAAAATCAATACAAACTGTACACACTCATCTACTTCATCTACACAGATCGTGTGGACATTGGTAAATGTGCATTTCATTTTGCATTATGAAAACAAAGTGCAAATGAATTACATCATTTGATGTTCTACTATGATGCAGTTATAGATATGGAGATGTGTTGGTCCTGTCTGTGGTCTTGTGGCTCATCGTCCAAAGTGACTGATAGCAGCAGTTATTGCCAGTCTCACTTCATATTACATGGTCTCTATGAGATTGATGTCGCGTATTATGATATCATATAAGCCTCAAGCTTATGGTGGTATTGTAAGTGTAAATGATACAAATTAAATTACTTGGATTAAGATGGAAGTTTGTGGAGTAGTGGCCTTTATTGATGTGTTTGCCTTTCTACCACAATATTCTTAGACATTCACTGGCCAAGTATCCTCCATATCATAGGCGTCAAAACGCGCCATACAAATTGCAGGTGGCCTCCTCTATTGTCTGAATAACAGATATCAATCAGTAATCTTTTGGACGGGGATAGTTCATTACAATGGCCAGCAGATTCCTGACTAATCTGTATGACTTTGGCTGCAGCTTTATTGGTAAGAGTAGTAAGTTCAGGAGCAGATGAAAACAAAACACGAAACTTGTAGGTTATACGTAGAGTAAGTGAAATTACTCAATATTCAAATGCTATTATTACAATCTGTATCATCATATCAAGGTGGGTCTGTAGTCCCACGAAAGGTGCACAGTTCTTTAATAAGGATGTGCAGGCATTTTATTGATATACATAAACTTGGTAAACCTATGCCTATAAACAAGAGATCCAATCTTGTTACCAGTGACTGTATGACCACGATAAATAACCTATTACAGCTGGTAATAATGCTTTGACAATGAACTTTAACTGATAAATGACACAGTTCCATTTTTATAGATTACATTTAAGATATCTTTACATTTTAATATTACCATGTCAAACACACTCTATATTGTAGTGTCTAATTAACAGTGCGGTGTTTAAGGCATCTGCTTTATAGCCTTTCATTGTCAGACATTATTAGCTACTCCTTGATGAGGAGTTTATGTCTACAAAGTTATAATTACAAAATTGAAAAGATTTATTATGTCTGTGAGATAGAGTATACTGTCTTGCTCTGTGAAACCTTCCAGCGCATGGTCTCAGGGCTCTGTAACTAATATGATTTTCTATGTTTGATGTCTGGTTTCCCAGCATGGATCAGTACTTTAATGAGAAGAACAGGCTACTTATGAAAAAAAGAGAGAGCTGGTGTTTTGTTTCCTATGGGACACAGAAAACACCTGTATAAACACAAAGTCTCTCTGTAGACTGTCTTCCTCTGCTTAGCAAAGACCTTCATCTATTTGCCGGACAGGTCAACCCATATTTAGGAGGTCACATACAGACAAGGTTTCAATAACTTTACAATATGTTCTAACAAAAATAATTTAACTAATATCATCTAGTAAGCCAGTCCTGTAGAAGGGCCACACAGAAAAATAGCTGCAGTCTACTTGAATTGTAATAGATACTAATGTTACTGGAAGTACCGACTCCCAACTACCAAGTCCCCATAGTGATTCAGAAATAATATAACTAATATAATTATTATATATCCCTATGCAATCCCTTAGGAAGTAAATATATTGAAATTCTCTATGGAGGTGCCACTCACTTCCTGTAATATAATGCAAGGCTCAAAGTGG
Organism: Platyplectrum ornatum; assembly: GCA_016617825.1. Taxonomy (NCBI): domain Eukaryota; kingdom Metazoa; phylum Chordata; class Amphibia; order Anura; family Limnodynastidae; genus Platyplectrum; species Platyplectrum ornatum. The sequence continues at coordinate 125,394 of JABWIB010000246.1, forward strand.
GGGTGTATACGGGGCTATGCAATACTGGCCCTTGGAAAACTACAAATCTCTATTGACTTCTATTATATTATGCGTCTCCATACCACTACTTCTACATTTCCACTTTGACCACATATATAATGGATACACAAACAGATGGGTATAGAAGAAGGGTGCTTAATAGTGCCCTTTATACCTGTCTGTTTTTTTACCTGAGTAAATTTTAAAAAAGTGACCTTCTTCACACCACTTTCTCTAACAACGACAAGCACCAAGAGCAAAAAAATGATTAAGTGAGATTGACATGATCTTCCCTCTGCAAAACCATACTGTTTCGGGTCTTCTAAGTTATTGGATTTTAAATATCCTATCATGTGTTCTTTTAACAAGGTTTCCATTAATTTCCCTATTACTGATGTTAGACTTACTGGTCGATAGTTGGCAGCATCCTCCCTTCTTCAGTTTTTCTGCAGAGGGACTACATTCGCCCATTTCCAGTCTTCTGGAATCTCTTGATGATGATGATCTTGCTAATGTTGCCCCCACACTAGACCAACTATTTTGTCGAACAACCAATTAGAAGGAGATAGAACCAATTTTTATATTTAAAACTATTTATGTTTTGTTTAGAGGCATGGGAATTCCTGCACTAGTGATCAATACCTGTCCATATTCAAAATGGGACACATAACTACAGATCAGAGGAAGGGAGAAGAACGATATTAATAGTTATTTAGTTATTTATTATTATTATTATTATCTTAATTATTAATAAGGCTGAACATCAACAGTTTTCCTTACCATCTCTATAAGCTGCAAGATAAATCCTCATTTTTTAGTTAATGATAGAGTCAATGTATTACTGATCTAAATAGAACAGAATCAAATATTCACACAGACTTTTAATTGGCTATAAAAAAAGATTAGCTTTATGTCTTATAAGGTGTAAATTTCATGTTCATGATTTATTCTTTTCCCTTCATATGCGCTTGCAGGTTTCTAGCTCCAATTTATAGCAACCTCAGAAAGCGTTGCTAAGTAACATATCCAGTGTCTTATCATTCAAGAAGGTTGGACAGACAGCCTCGGGTGAATCTATTGCATAGAAATATTTTATCTATGATACTGTGAAAGATATAATGATCAGTGCATGTAACATAATCAAATAATCAATGGTGCCTTGCAATTGTCACCGAACTGAAACATTATACAGCAGTTACTGCTATATCAGATGAATCCAGTATAGTGCATGGAGAGTTCACAGGGACCTGACCATTCACGCTGTAAATAAAATGTCAAAAGGGTTATTACTATGTGACGCACCCAGTAAGATCTCATATAGTAACATCTAGCATTATGGACGCAAAGTCTGCATCCTCTTGCGCAGTTCTGAATTAAAGGGTCGCCAGAAAACCTGAATCAGGTCTCAGATCCCAGCCCAACTCACACCTTAGTAAATTTCCCAACAAGTTTTATGAAACTGAAAATCTCATAATACATTTAAAGGCATCAGCTATGCCTAGTTTAATAACACATTAATTATCCAATGTTGCCTATGCCTGCCCTATCATAGTAAGCAATGGCTTTTCCTATTACATTTTGGCTGTTGAAATATATAAACACTGTAAACTTGCAGCCATTCTATTATACTTTCTTTAATTGTTTGTTAATAACAAAATGTATTTTTATATACTGTGATAGACCAATTCATTGAGGTTTTTAGGTTTATGGGCCTAAATTCACTAAGTGGGGAGTTCGCAGGGGAATTGAAGCAACAAATAGGGTTCAAGCTCACATTCTCAGTGTATGTAAAATGAAACTGAGAGCTCGAATCTGATTGGTTTCTATGGGAAACACCCCCACTTTTCAATTCCACTGCAAACTCCTCGCTTAGTGAATTTAGGCCATGTTGTTAAATATAACCCTAAAGTATTTTTACATTTTATTAAATATATTATAATAATAATAATAATATTGCTTTTCAAAGTATAGATAGACGTTATATTGACTCATATGATATGCTACTTTGGCTGCAGATGACAAGTCAATGGCTGATTATTAAGGCATTAAATTAGTGGAATTGATGTAATATAAAAGACATTGATCTGATCTATCTTCTTGTGTGCATCTGCTATGTATTATGTAGTTCATATATGCCTATATATTTTATTTATATATTATTTTATTTATATATTATTTTATTTATATATTATTTTATTACTTCAGACCTTCACTTCCAAAAGACATCTTTGTGCGACTAATGAAAGATCCAAATTTCCATGTCCTTGGCTTGATGAGAACATGAGAATGGAAAAACGTGATCTTAAATTAACACGTCTGACTTGTTGAAAAAGGACAGCTATGTAAGATGTTGTTACATTACGTTAGTTATATAATGTGCTCACTACACAGGTATTTATATGCTATATATAAAGTAGCAACATTTATATTGGAACTGTTATATAATCAGTATGAGTGCAGCAGCTTCAGTGCATGTGTTAGAAGAAAAATCATATCCTAAACATCTCTGACTAACATTAGTGACATTACAACCCTTAAACCTTCCCTGTGCCTCACAGCAGAAATTCAGCATCTGGAGGTTCTTCAGCTAGTGGTGCTAACAGGTCAGAACTGGTTCTTTTGGAACATTTTTGGCAGTAGCAGTTAGCTTAGATTATTTTATTTAATAAAAATAAATAAAATAAAGGTTTGCAGATATAAACTTTAGAAGTTGTAGAAAGAGAGTAACTTGTAACTCCCTGCCTAAAACATAGCATAGCATCTATTAGCATGTAAATTAGTTTATATTGTAAACACGCTATTTAAGGAGCTATAGGAGTAATGCACATACAATTTAACCCCATGAACTTTGAAACACAAAAGTTTATTTTTAAATATCTTTATTAATATCTTCTGTTTTGCTGATATCAAGACAAGGGGCCGGATCCTGATTCGCATACAGCATACAGTGGCCAAGATGCTGAATTTGGATTTGTCCAAATATGGATTCCTATTGCCCTTCTTATGGGGTGGAGACCTTGGGGCTGATCCAGAGTTGCACTTCCACCTTTGTTTGGGTGCAAGGTTAGAGCTGAGCAAATCCATGTTGCAATGTGAGGGGTGTTTATTAATTTTAACTCTGATACATGCAGAAAATATGCTTTGTGATTACAAGATCTCACAAACTGCCTACGTTTGTTTAATATGTAAATTAGACTTCAGTTAGGAAACTTTACTCTAATTCTTATTTTTACTATTTAAACTTGTCTACCGTGCATGTCATTATTGCCCTAACTCCCAATCTCTAGATCAGTCCCCTTATCTACTCTGCAAAGCATTTTCTTTGCCAATCCCCTACTATACACTTTACACGCTACCCACTATGCATACTTCTCGCACCCTCTTGAAGTTACAGAAATTTACGCAAGCAGATGCATCGGTTTTTACAGTCTGGATGCGGCCAGAGGTTACAATCAGTAATGTTGTCTTCTAATTGTAATTTTACGTTTTTTTTTTATATAATGTCACATATTATTGAATATTTAACACAATGAAATTATCCCACTTATCTCCCCATTTTCAAATTGAGAAAGATTTATATCTTGTATGTTTAATAGAAAGAAAAGATTATAATGAACGAAGAAAATTGGTTTTATTTGCCTGAAGACCAAGATGTGGAAAGAGTGAGTAAATAAGCTGTTCATTACTCTATACATCCTCTTATCTACAGTATTATACAGTTATTTCTTTTTCTCATCCATTTAGGTAAAGCTGAAGAATAATACTGAATGGAAGTGATAAGATGTTTTTGGAGAGACTGTGTGATACATAGACCAGGGTTGCCTACTTTTGCAAATGAATATCAGGGAGATTGTGACAAGCTCTGCACAAAAGGGGTGTAACTTGTGCCACCAAAGGGGTGTGTCCTGTGGATAGCTCCACCCATGGGTGTGTCTAGCTCTGCCATGAGAACTATTTCACCATAAAAATAGCTGCATCAGTATTTATTATTTCTTANATTGTCAGTAAATAATCACTGTCACTATTTATTGTGAATAGATGTAAATAGGAGAACCAGTAACTTCATTATCTGTATAGAAATAGGACACAATGTG
>JABWIB010000247.1:2492-23327 GCA_016617825.1 Platyplectrum ornatum
ACAAGGCAAGGAACACTAGCACACAAGGCTGGAGCACAAGAGTGACTAGGCAGCAAGACAGCAGAGATGCTATAACCCGCAGTGTGGAACACAGCTGCGGGATTAATAAAGGGAGGACAGCCAATGGCAGAGTGAGGGCTGCACAGGAGGAGGAGCAGGCAGGGAAACAGACAGCTGAAGGGTGGAAGTGAGGGTGGCTGCGTCCAGTTGCTGGGTAACTGAATGCAGCATGAGATAGAGAAAGAAAGAGGCAGCTAAGACCTGGGACGGACCTTCTGCTGCCTCATTCTAACACTGTTCTATTTAGTTATTACCCTCCCCATTTGTGTATTTATATACACACTAAGTATGGACTTCTCTAAATCTAAAGTAATACACCAATAAATGATGATAAAAATATGTTATAAAAGAATTCCCATATTTTAGTTCTAACTCAATAAATATATAATATTTGTGTTGAGCTCATCAAAACTAAGCACTGCAGCTATTCAATTACCACTGGTCTTTTAGTAAGGTAATAGAGATAAAACAAACAACAAAAAAATTCTAGCTACACATCCTTTCACTTCATTTTAGTATCGGGAAACAAATAAAAATCATCAGGAGTGCCTCAAGCAGTGTCATAATTCTAGTCTATTACTATTACTATTACATCTGCATAGCTACTTCAAATCAAACTACTTTGAAATAGATTATATTTTTGCAATGGTAATGCTTAATATTACATAGCCAGTATTCTAGCTGCTACAATGAATGTATATCCCTAAAATAAAATAAAACTAAATTATAATTTTTTTTATAATGACAATTTCAGTATGGAAGAAATCAGTTTATTTAGCAATCAATCTGTATAAGGAAATCTGTATGTTCTTAAGTATCCCACCCCACTACTATACTACTACTTAGTAACTCATCATCTCAATCATCATTTAAAATCTTATTTCATTTTCCTATTTAACTATTATTATTATTTCCTCTATACATATGATATCCATACATATGATAAGCAGTCTACCTTGGTTCAAGCAAATATATTTTACATGTCAATATTCAAATAATGTAAATATATTAAAATATATAGTATACTGTTTAAAAATAAAAAGTCATTGTGAATAAAACAAAAAATCAAGTTCTTCTTTTTTTTGCAACACATATTTACAATGACAACAACACAAGCAACCAGTCAGCAATACAAAGTAACATGTTTGCCTTTCACAAAATGATACCTATATCTTTCCATCATTAAGTATTGCAGCCAACAGTTCATTTCTAAGAAATGTGAATGAGAAATCTCAGCAGTGCCTCCATTTCGATAAAGCTTAATATTGTCTTGCAACAGCAAATGAACTTCATTAAAAGCATTAAAAACATTAATTAAAAAAAAGTCATGACATAACAGCAATCCATGAGCAATAGACAAAAACCAGGTCATAGACTGAACAACCAAATGGAGCACAAAACATATGGCACAGAAAAGCAATCGCCATCATCAAACAATACAGTGCAGCAATGGAAAGAAAGAGAAAGGAGGATAAAAAGCGACAGTGGAAGGGGGAAAGGGAGAGGGTGGTAGCGGCCAGGGGCGACATAGTAGGCTGAAGGAGACATGAGTAAGGTAGGCATTGGGTTAATGGCAGCCATCAGGGTTTGGGGGCCAAGGGGGAGGAATCCATGTAGGCAATCCACAGGGCCCAGGTAGCAGCGTATTCATGGCAGTGATCTGAGAGGATCAGCTCATCCATGGACCTATAGAACTCCACTATGCTGGTCTACTCAGTAAAAGAGGGGTGGACGGCGACCTCCAATGCACTGGGACCACGGCTCTGGCAGCATTGCTCAGGTGGAGCAAGTGAGAGCATTTCAGGAGGCCCTTAGTAAATTTAGGCCCAAATGTCGGATTGTTATTGACTGGGCAGTCCAAAGGTTCTAAAGGAAATGATGGAGGTTTCTTGAATTCTTTGTCCAGAGGAGTTGATAAGAAACATCTGGTCTGAAATTAACTGGTATTAACATCCTAAAGATGTATGAACCTACTCACAACTAAATTCTTTCATAAAATCACACAACAAATGAATGTATAGATGTAATTATTTACATAAAAAAACATAATCAAAATACATGTTATGAGAAGCATAATATTTGCCGAATCAGTGCAATCCAAGAGATGAGCGTCTTAAACATACATTTTGAATTCTCAAATATTCAATCATGTCTTCGGGAGGTGGAGAGAAAAAGCTTAGAATTTATTAAAAAATGTTTGGGCTTCTAAGTTATTGGCCTAAATTTACTAAGCAGTGAGATTGCAGTGAGATTGAAAAGTGGGGATGTTTCCCATAGCAACCAATCAGATTCAAGTTCTCAGTTTAATTTTACACACTGGAGAAATGAGCTCGAATCTGTTTGGTTGCTATGGGCAACCGTAAATTTAGGCCATTGTGTTTCTTTTGATGCTTGCCTGCTCTTGTTGTACGGGATATTACAAATATAGTCTTAGAAACACATGTAATATAAATATATATATATATATAAATATATAATAAATTCAATTTCAAGTACATCCTTAATTGACTGGTACTATTGAAAATATGTCATTAACTAGACTGAATCTATCTAACACAGAGCTCGAAGTGGGGGTGTATACGGGGGTATGCCATACCGAAACTTCTCCCACTGATGTACTGGAAAAGTGAAAAAACTCCATTGACTTCCATTATTTTCTATGTTTCCATACCCCCACTTCTAAATTTCCACTTCGACCACCGATCTAACATATATCTATTGTCTTTGAAAAGTTTGTTAGATATTGTCTAAATGAGACAGCAGTCTTTATTATTAGTCTGTTGTCTTTCATGCATGTACTTGCCCGTCCATTCGTCCCTAAAATGTAACACTTAACAAGAGAAACACAAATACATGTCACGTAGAGGAAATAAAGGATGATAAACAGCTAAGTGTTACAGAACTCCTGGAGCAATGGAGCTCATGCTGTCTGCAGTTTTAGTAGGTCTCCTCCAAACTCATCATAGTTCCATTAACCTACAAATTATACCAGCCCCATGACAGTATAAAAAATATTTAATATCTGGCAGTACTCTTTCTGCTCTATCTTGAGAAAAATAGCATTCACTTTGCATGCACCTGAAGACAATTACTTCTTGCTTGTACAAAAACTATACAGTATATTTCTGTTCAGCGCTAAGGTGGCTTAAAGCAGTTTAGTCATTGTTATATCTTAACACTAAACAAAATAAAAAAAGCTTCTAAAAGGAGTCACATCTTCCCATTGATCAGAAGAATCTTGAAGAACATATCATCTCATTAATTAATAACTTTAGTTATATGCCTTGTCAGGGCAAGAAGTGTGGATTGTTCCGTGGGGGTATGGCGATAAGCCCGTCTCCTTCTATAATCCCTCCCCCCTCTGGACCTGCAAAATTGTAACAAATATCCCCTTCCAGTCTGGAGGGGACGAGGCTTATACAAGGGGGATTAGTGGGAGAAGTGAAGTAGAAGCAATCATGCCACAAAACACACTTATGTGCAACGCAAGCTGTGGCTCCTGATGTTTTTAAGGCTATGACCAAAGGAATGGGGCATGCACAAGCAACTGCAGCCAATCAAAAGCTGAATAAGAGGAAATTAGGTGTGTGAATGGACTATCAACTTAATAAATGCAAGACATTGGTGGAGTCAAACAGGTCTTAGGTGGACCCATGCATGCCATATTTGTCTTGTTTCGGCTCCCTAAATATTAGGAGATATGTAATGTATATATAGTTGTTTTATTTACACAGTCAGTTAGAATATAATAAGTATTCTTAAAGGATGCAGGGATGTATAACTTAAATGGCAAAAATTATTGAAATATATATATATATATATATATATATATATATATATAATGTTACCTTAAAAATAAAAACCAGATGCCATAATTTTGTCCATATTATACACATATGTGTTGAACAATACATAATTTAAACATAACACTTAATAAGTGGCAGCAATCATTTCATATTAAGGTTAAAAAGAGTGCAGATAGTGTGTCACCTAAGGCATTTTAAGCTCTGTAATGAAATGTGATTTTCAAATGGAATAAATTACTGGTGTTGTAAGGAATATTTCTCACTTTCACTCATTATAGTATATTTTGCAATAAATCCATTTAGGGTGTTTCCATGAAGATAAACTTATTTTGCTTTTCTGGCTTTTCCATGAAGATAAACTTATTTTGCTTTTCTGGCTTTTCACTGCCTTGTTAATTAGACAGAAGCTTTTACTGATTAATATAATGAGAACTATGTGCAAAGTTCTATAAAATATGGTGATTAATTGGTACATTAATAATAGATGTCCTTTACTTGACTTCATTTGCAGGGAACCTCATGATGGATGCCCTACTATTGAAGAAAATGTCTGGATCTTAATGCAAAGACAATATCCCTAATTCTATTTTATGCTAGAAATGAAATAAAACAGATATGGCAAGGAAGTACATTGAGTAGCCATTTGCAAATGTATTGTCATAAGTTTCAGCTATTTGATAATATCACACTACATTTTTTGTTTTCATTCCTAGTCCTTACTATGTCAAGTTTTATCTATAATAGTTCTTGTTTNTTTTACCTCCAAGTCCATTCAGCTCCTATTTTATTCTGGCTTTAACTGTAAAATGCACAAAATGTCCTACAATATTTTTTTAGATGCAAACACTGGAGAACATGTCACAATGGATTGAAATATAGAATTTAAAGGTGTAAGGTGGGCTTTCTGCTGCTGGTTCCTTACAAAGTTGGAGTTACCTTTTTATATGTCTTTTGATATATAAATTATTGGGGATAGAATTGATGGAGTAAATGTGTGAGTACAAAGGCTTGCCAGTAATGTCATATCCATTCTTAAATTAATCGCTTACAAATTATACAAACTAATGACACTGTACCGTACAGAGATCACATGTATTTGGGTGTATTTACTGAGTATGTGCATCATAGAAAGCCAAAGGAAACATTGCTCATCCTCGTGTTCACTTTTGTGTGGTAAGCGATATTTGAATATTGAAGTTTTGATAGCAAATATCATGAGTGCAAAATATCGCAATACTCAGAGATCTGTTTGATAGTCCCAGTAGTTTTGGTTCTTCTTGAAGAGTATTGATTTGACAGAATTCCCATGACTCCTAAACTTTTGTTCCAGACAGCAGGAATAAGGAACAAGCACATTTTTGTTATTATAAAGAAGCAAATGCCTAGGGAGCTTATATTTAATCCTACAGCCTGTAAAATTTCAAGGGGTGTAAACAGTACAGTAAAATCACATATTTTAATAATGGAAATTAATCATGTATGCCATAAATCAATGTTATTATCTTTCTTGGCATTTATATGTGTGTTTATGGTTTGTTTTTCTTGGTTTTAACTTTTTCTAATTTCACTATACACTTGCTGCTTTAGTAATACATAAGCATATAGTTAATATATTAGCACTATAACAAGCAAAACTATTTGAGCCTTCATGAGATTTTTTGAACCGCAGTTTGGTCATTATTAAAATGTGACAACTTATCCTCACAAATAAATAGTTCAACAAATACATTAACATCATGACAATGTATAAATAGTCAATACTAAAATGGAATGGGCAATGAGGACCATTTATTAACCTGCCTGGGGTTAAGCCCTTGAGGTTGGATCAACGTCTTGGGATGGGAAATAGGTGTGGTGTTTGGCAAAAGTGACAATAAGGTTAAAGGAAAATGAGGATCAGATTATTGGTCAGAGGATATATTACTATAGAATGTAAGCTTGCGAGCAGGGCCTTCTTCCCCACCCATTCTGTCTGTTACCACCCAGTCATGTCTTATTGATTGTTAAATTGTAAAGCGCTACGTAATCTGATGCCGCTATATAAAAACCTGTTAATAAATAAATACATAAGTAAGGTTTTCTAAACAGTTTAGTAATAGTTCTCACACAATTGGTGTGGAGTCTGCACTTTGTTGTTTTGTTTGACAAGTAATTTGGTTTGTTTGTTTTTTATTAACAAATATGTTGATATTTTTAATACATGTGTGTCTTCAATGACTTTATATGTCCTAGACATCTAAACCCCTAGGTCAATGGTTCCCAAACCTTCTCCGTTGAGGCACCCATAGGGTCTCCACCCCACAAAATAATTACCAAGCAGTTCCATTTTTTAAGTTTTTGTGTCAAATTGTGTAATAACTATTAAAGAAAAGACAGAAATACTTCAATCGTGTGTTGCTCCTATATAATCATTCCGCGGCACACCAATGACAGCGCTGCAATTCCCCAGGGAGCCTAGGCGCACAGTTTGGGAGCCAGTGCCCTATGTGTTAAATACCCTTAGGTTTTAAAAAGCTACACAGCTATGTTGGCCATACTGTAGACTGTAACTAGATAGCCTAAACCATAGACATATTTGAAGTATGATCATCTCAAATTAACTTAACACAATTCCATTGTAATGTGCTAACCTGTGGGCTGATTAAGCCAAGTTGTTCTAAACCCAAATCATGGGCTGGAGCTAGGGATGGCAGACCACAGGAACAGGTAAGAAAAAGAGGGAGTGTGTTCTTTTAGAAGGAGATGGATAATATGAGGCTATAAAAGAGCAGTAGGAAGAGGACATCATTTTCAATTTTGGATTGTTCAAAACATCTATATCTTTTTTTAATGGATGGTCTTTCCAGGCCATTAGTCTGGTGAGAATATAGTGGCAAGTAGTGCTTCTTATATAATGTTATTCCCTAGTTAACTTAGTTATATTTTACAAAAGATTCAGTCATCTAGTCATTGTGATAGTGATTAAATTTTAAATGTGTTGACAATGTGGCTTCTTGATTGATCATGTTGGTTGTCATGGTTTTGTTTCTACCAGTGGTTCTTCTACATATCAGTATTAATAAAGTTAATATATAAATGTGGTTATCATAGTTCATTCAACCTTTAATTAATAAAATTTATATTATTTTGACCCCCCTATTGCTTTTCTGTGTGTTTATTTTGGATAGTGTGCACTTGCTCAAGAATACTCACAATTTTTCCACACTCTTAAATATAATGGACTCTGGCGTTGCTGATACATATTTTTCTTATGCGTAGATTTCTATTTACATTTAATTAAGTGTAAAATAATTCCATTATATCTTTTTCTGAACAAACAGCTCAGAGCACACTGCACAACAACCAAATTAAGGTTTATCACATTATGGTTAAATTAAGTGGATAAAGTATGAATATTATTATCCTGTATATAGCTTTATAAAAGTATTAACAAACATTTTGTTCATACTTTTATTTGCCCAGTGGCACTGTAGTTGGTGATAACATGTCTTTACAAAATGTAACAAATACAGAAATGACAAAGGGAGAAAAGCCAGTCTCCATCACATCCTGAAGCCCTGCAACATACATGTAGATTGCTCATACCTACATACATATTGCTCTGAGGAAGGGAATGGGGGGCCTGAAATCCGTCAGAGACATCATGCTTTCTTTGGCACTATCCATTGCACAAAGGACAGTTTCACTGCAGTCTATTCAGCCATTCCATCCAGCCAGTGATTATGTTTGAAATGAGAGTTTTCATTATGAAGGATTTTTATATGTTTTGATTGCTCCATACGTTTTATTTATTGGTGTTTTACTGTTGTCATTGTATTATTGATTATAAAATAAGTATTGTTATTTTTATTCTAAGTTACTAATTATCTCATTACCATTGTCATTTTGTTAATCACTGTCAACATTCTATTAATTAAAAGTTTTTTTTTATGGGTAACGTCTGTCCAGGAAAACTTGAACTATAGGTTTATACTTATATATAGGTCTTCATTCGCTGTGTATATACCTTGTTTATTATACTGCTCCCGTACCACTGTACTTGTCAGTAGGGTGTAGCTTAAAGTGTATTGAGTGCCCACAGTTGCCCACTCATATCTCATTGAAATGTAACGACATTGCAGTAGCTTTGCTGTAAATATGCACAGAGGCTCTAAATCTGTTCTTTAAATATTTTGGCATATTTTGTAGTTTAAAGAAGGCAAAACATATGTAAATGCAGCAGTAGCCTGAGTAATACATTCCTTCATGAAAATCTTATTGAGCTTCATGAATACTTAACTTTTTTTAGTATTTTTTTAGTCGCAATGTTTAGCAATATCTGTCCTGTTATGAACAGTCGCCCCTAATGCCCCTGAAGTTCTGCTCTCCTTCATTTATTAGTTTCAGATGACTAACAGAATGATGATAGAAAGTCATATTCCAGATTTAGCTTAGCTGTGAGTATCTGATCTGTAACGAAAGGAGAAGGGATCTAATAAAAATGTCATATGAATCAATGAAACCTGACATTTTTCCCAAGGTGACATCACCAACCTTAGACGTAGCAAGCCACTCTGAGCTCAAAGGTTGCCCATTATTTAATTTCAACAATCTTATAAAACAAAAGTTACTTTATATACTAAGTGCTATCCTATGTTAAAAAACAATACAATTGTATGTTATTTACAACAACATCATTTGAATTAAAAAAAGAAAAAAGTATTCATCAGAGAAAACTGAATATATTACTGTAACATTTATAATCCTATGATCCTAATTTATAGTGCTAAACTATATATCAGCCGTGTTACTTGTTTTAAATAATTCATCATTTAAAACATTCCTGCTGTGCGCTCCATTGCAATTTACCTGTGGACCTTTGCAGGATTATATTTTTATGTCAGTACAGATTGATAGGTTGTGCAGATCTTCTATGCATCAGAATCACTTAGTAAGAGGGAGAGGGAATTGCATTCTGCAGCGTTGTATAGGCATCTGCAGACCTTCCAAAAACTGGTCAATATAGCCAATTTTAAATCTAGTTAATTCTGCATAAATTACATTTTTGTATGCATTTTATTTTCCCATCTTAGTAGCAGTATTGGTATTTCGACATATTCAGAACAGCAGGGTGTTTCAGAGCGGAGATATTCTAATTTTAGGCTGAAGCAAACCTATAGCTGTACAGATATTTTTTTATTTTCCAAGAAAGTTGTGTAATAAATAGAGTTTTATAATGGACTTTTTGTTTCAAGTTTGTATTTGAATGGATATAAAATATTTATTTTAAGGGCATATTTATATTACATTACAGGGTGTGTAACCTTTCATTATCAAATGATTTCTGATTTATAAATATAATAAAAAACATTTTTGAATCTTTCTAAATACTACAAATATCAGGGGATCTTAATATAATATAATAAAAGTGGATTATACATTATTAATAATGTGTTTTTTGTGTTATGGTTTCTCTTTTTGCTGTTCTATTTTTTGTTTCTATGTACCACTAGTTTTCAGTATTATTGAGCCAGATCCAGACCGTGGAAAACACATAGTTTTCCACAGCATGTATTTGGAAAGTGGCTGGAGAATGAAGTGCGCATAAGCACTGTGTTCTGCAGTCACTACGTGCATTGCATAATATACTGAAGGGTGCATGGGGGGGCAAGAATTAAAATAGTAATGTACACAAAGACTATGCACCACTTTGTTATTAAGCAAAAGCGGTGCAGAGGTCTTAAGGTAGGGACCACCTATTTACTAAAGTATACATTTGGACCCTGATCAAAACCAGACTACAGGGTACACAAAATGGAATGCCATTTCCACAATATACCCGCATATGAGCTAAACCTATTTATAAATGGTAATGAGTCAGATGAACTTTACAAATTAAGTATATTGGGAATTTTCCAAATTCAGGGAAGTCAATATTTTTGTTTCCAAAATGAGTAGGTTGCACAGCATTATGAAACTTTACTGTACCAATTTTATCAGCCATTTATTAAGGGTAACTTTATTTCTTTGGTAATGGTGAATGTATGGGCCCGCTGCACTGCCATTGGGTGTCTTATAGTCCATATATACTGTAGAATGAACTGACAGCTGGTGTCTCTCTTGGAAACAAATTCTGTCCTATGGATAGTATAGAATTGCTTTTATCAGTTTTTTAGATCCGATAGGTCTTTTGTGAATATACTGATTCTTCGGCGCGCCTCTGCCAGCCAAGCTCTGAATACAACGGATTCAGGCGCAAACCCTGACTCCGTGGCCTTGCGACGCCACTATATTTAAATGAGAAAAGGGGAGTTCCTCNTCCCTTTTCTCGTTTGAATATGCGATTTTACCATGGATTAGCCCTGCTAATCACTGAAAAGCCAATCACTGTACTTTTGTCAGGGGGTTGTGGTCACCGTTTTGGTATTCTGTAGCCTAAAGTGTATTGAATGTCCACAATGAATGACTATTTCCCATCTCATTTNAATGTATTTACAATGACATTGCAGTAGCTTTGCTGTAAATATGCACAGAGGCTCTAAATCTGTTCTTTTAAATATTTTGGCATATTTTGTAGTTTAAAGAAGGCAAAACATATGCAGATGCAGCANTAGCCTGAGTAATACATTCCTTCATGAAAATCTCATTGAGCTTCATGAACACTTAACTAATATTGTCATAAGATCAGATCCCTGCCGTATCTATCTTGACGTGGAGAGGCCACCCCCTCACACAACAATATTTACTAAGCTGCAGTAATGAAAATACAGGATGTTGCCCATAGCAACCAATCAAATTCTAGCTGATATTCTCAAGAACTGAGGCATTAAGGGTCACTGGGGACTATTATAATGGTGACATAATACATAGCACTGTAAATTGCAAATATTCTGTATATAATCAGCTGCTTTATCAGATTCTCAGAATGAGTTTTTCCTCTGATATTATAAACAACGTTGAATTCTGGAATTGCCTTCTCATTTTTCACCAGGGTGGTATAAAATGTATGATTAGATATGAAATCAGTGTAAAGGAAATGGAGCTTTCTCACAATGCAAGGAGACATTGGCAGAGTGCCACCCATAATCCTTATGAGTGGCTTGTGCTATAACCATATCTTGTGCTATAAAGCATCATGTGCTCCAACACCTGAAAAATGCCATACATGGTACAACATACCGACATACCGTGCATGTTAATGTCATTACCTTTACTAGCAATACAATGTTTGCCAACAGTCCTAATAAAATGTGACAGGGAATGATTATGCATAAAACAGTATGCCTCAAACGGCAATCACAGATATTGCAGAAATACTAGACTATACACAACATAATCACAGATGGGATTTACAGACCTTTCTTTTTAAAGGTTAATAAATGAGATGCAATATCATTGGGCAGTAGGGCAGCTGATTACAAGGTTGAAACTTTGCTGAAGTGGCAGTTAGTATGATTGAAACATTTTCTAGGCGAGGAGCAAGAGGCAGCACTGTGAATTCATGCTGTTTATTGGCAGCTCTTATTTGCATAATTGTTTTCCCTCTTTGGAATTCACTAGCCGAGAAACTAATCATGAATAGAAATGCAGATGGACAATCAGTATGGATTGAATCATTAAATCACCTGAATACTATTAAAGGAACTTTATAAGACAATGGATTACATTGTTCCAAGGAAAATAATAAGAGTATGAATTTTTTGCTGTCATATTCTACATTCTGAATCATTTTGAATCATTCTAAATAGATAATAAATAAATCAATAAAAGCTTGTGTGTACGTCTATGACAACATGACAACCGATATGACAGAGTTCTATCTCTACATGGGCCTTCGCAAAGAAAATATGGCATGTGGACGTTGCTAATATGCAGGTTACATTATGGTAATAGAAATGTTATAAAACATTAAGGAATTATATTAACATTTATTAAAGGCACGACATTGTAAAGCTGATCCAGAGTTTCAAGCTCAAAGAGAATGCCTGCAGGGATGACTCCAAAATGTAAAACCCTTTTAATACATTTCATTTGTTAAACAGAAAACAACATTAGACTTTTTTAACTTTTCAAATGGTCATTTTCCCATAGAAAATGACCTGAGGTGGTGTAAGCTTATGGCGGATGTGCAGGCATCTTACACTGTTACTGTGCCTATTTATAAGAGAAAATTTCCCCTTCTCTCATTTAAATATAGTGTAACTCCCTCTTCCACTAGTGCAGATACGCAAGCAGGTGGATGGGCACCCGTGCAATATCCTATTCTGAGCATACACAGCGCTCATTTTCACTGCACATCTGCCTGAAAAACAGAGAGGTACCCAACTCCAGATCAGCCTCAGTGGACAGGATTGAGAGTAAAGTTACAAATGGGCAAATCCATGTTGAATTGCAGGGGAGGTAAAATGAATGTCAGTGTTTTAATGC
The DNA here is from genome assembly GCA_016617825.1 of Platyplectrum ornatum. Classification (NCBI taxonomy): domain Eukaryota; kingdom Metazoa; phylum Chordata; class Amphibia; order Anura; family Limnodynastidae; genus Platyplectrum; species Platyplectrum ornatum. The sequence goes on from JABWIB010000247.1 coordinate 14,765, forward strand.
AGGGAAAACACTTTATTTTTGCATTATGCACACAGATACTGACCAGCGTTACTGTTACACTGTTATTAGACTTGGGCTAGGAAACATCATCTCTCAACTCTAATACTGTTTGCAACTAATGAAATTACAATGAAAATTCTATAAAGGAAATACCAAAAGCCCTTAAATGAACAAATACATAATAAGACTGTTGCAACATTAGTTTCATGTATTCAGAAAGGCCAAATGTTCATAATTCATTAAATAGTGCTGTTTGTTCTCAATTAGAAGATTATGGTCATTTGCAAACTGGATGAATACCATTACTTTTCCCATTTATTTCATCTGGAAGAATATTCATTGAAATCCACAAAGAAAGTAGCAGAAAGGGCTCAGCAGATTGGCAAAGTGGGTTCTATTTTTGTAATAAATTAAAAACTATTATTATTGTTATGTTATTGTTTTTTAGACTAAATTCCTATGTATGTCATATGGTAAACAGTGATTGCCTAAAAATGCATTAAAACTTTAAATTAAAAAATCATATTCATATTAAAAAACATCCATATCAAGTGCAAAAAGAAATAGCAGCATCAAACGTTGAAATAGCATTTACCAAAATCAGGAGGAGCTCAACATCCCAGAGCATCTCCTAAAGTTCTTCTTATTATTAAGTGACACAGGATAAGAATGACTGGTCTCCAGGATAAGAATGCCTGGTCTCCACAACAATTGAGTTTCATCTCCAAAGGACTTCATCAGGTTACCCCATTATGGCTTTTTATCTCTGTGTGATCTTGCCAATTAGCCTGTATTAAGGTAATGGTTGTGGACTCTATGGCGACAATAGCACATTTAAAAATTAAACAGCTTTTTGCACACAGATACTGACCATTGTTACTGTTACGTTGTTATTAGGATTGGCCTAAGAAACATCATCTCTCACCTGTAATACTGATTGTAACTAATGAAATTTCCCTGCAAATGTGGTTTTGCCCACTCGCTCTAAGCTCAATAGTACGTAAGTCTAAGAATAATGTATTTTAGTTATTAATTCAATATGTAATGTAATGTAATGAATGCATATACAAGCATTTTTCATTAAAACTAGTATATACATTCATTTTTCTTGTGGATGTGCCATTACTGGGTAATTCTGAATTGGAATTGAAATGGAAGGACCATAAGTGCCTCCTTTTTCCGGTCTCCAGCCACCTAGTCAATCACTTTATTCAGGCCTTGTAACTCATTAGAGAGAATGCCCTCCTCTTCCTCTTATCTATGTTAATGTCATTCGTTAACATCTCTAGTTCTGAGACATATAGAAATTTTGCTCATCAGTAAAAATTACAGATTCAAAAGGGGAACGGCTCCTCTTTTCATCTATTTTCTGCCATCAGTGGGGTTAATATGGTAAGTGTGTTTCCTAATGAAATTAGTGATGCCCCCATCAGGCATCCATCATTTCCCAGGGCACGTTACCCACATGTAGGAGCATATCATATGTTGTCATTTTCATGGTAAATAATATTTCTATACTTATGAAATCTGCTGCTCTGTGTACGTAAATGGTTACTGAACAGATTAGACTATTTTAAACAAAGTGGAAATCAACAATTTAAGCTTTATTTTGCCAGACATGCTTTTGTTGTCTCACTTTCACTGCAGGTAAGTGTATAGAATAATATATGAGGTTATATATCATTTTAAGACAAGTTTTGGACTTGCTCACACATAACTTAAGTAATGAAGAAGCATAGTGTACAGCTCAGCCCATTATTTTGCATTGAAGTTGGGAGGTTGTACAATACACACACCACTGACTCTTCCATTAATGGTGTGTGCTCCAGGGCCTGAAACATTAGATAAATATAGTGAACAGTGTAAATATATTTTAGGTTTGGATTGGATGTGAAGGCATATTGTCAGTCATACAGATAGAGTTGCACTTAAATAAATAAGTCGTAGAGCATACATTTTTGGCATTCGATATCTAACTGTCGTTATGCATTGAACAATTTTGCTGTTATTTTCATTATTGTCATACGAGAAAAGTGACGGATGTCACATATGCTAACATCAGGAACTGTGGAAACATTTAAAAAGCAATAAATAAGAAATAGTGTTAGCAAATGACAATAGAAAATGAGAGACATTTTTGTTAGGAAGGATCATTAAAATGATTTCCACTACATGTCCATGGCCTTATTATTGTGCATCATATTTGTCCTTTTCCCATAATTGCTAAGTCCTGGGTCACTAGGGTGATTATGTAGAACTCTAATAACGGTTTAAAAGATGATAATCCTTATGTACTATTTTACAAGGTTGCTGTAGCTGTATCTGCATTGGTAATGACCTTTTTCTTAACAATGTGTAAATTGAGAATCATCTGTAGGATACAAAGGGATGTGCATGTGAAGAAAAAGATTGAAAATGCCAATAGAATGTATGTATAGAGCTACGTGTTTTAAAGGGGAAGCAGATGATGAAAATGTCAAAAACATTTGCAATATTTACGATTCCTTATATGTATTGTGTCTCTATGAGGGCCTGATTTTTAGCAATCGTTTATAGCTGACTAATATAAAAGAGCAATCATCAACCCTGTCATTATACTTTTCAATCACCAGAGTGATTACATTTGAAAAAATGCCAGTCTTAATATAGACGCATGTTCTAATCTCACAGTTAATGGCTTGGGACCACAGATTAATGAAGGTACCCTCATGTACCATACAGGAAATTAGTCTATGTGAATAGCACTGTATGCGCTATATAAATCACTGATTGGGGGGGGGGGGAAGAAATATAGTGAATCGAGAAACATCCTCTGCAAAATGTTATTTATGGATAACGTTCCATAGTCTTTAAAATGTTCTTTGAGAACAAAAACATATATTCTTATGAAAGGATTGACTGCTATATAGAATACAATGTTCTTGAAAATATGTCTCTGAAGTTCTGTTTCTTTTCAGTATAGCTATTCTATAAATAAAGAAAATTGCTTCCCATAAGCCTTGATAATTGTTTTGCATTTTATAGTGTGTCCAGTGATATATTTAGCTTAATATTTAGAATTTTTAAAGCAGTATGCTTAACTTAAGTCTTCAATCTGAAGCATTGACATATAGCATTGATATATTGACATATTTCTATGTCAATATATTTATATTACTGTGTGTGGCCATGGCGTTATGGCTACATTATCCATTGATTTGGATCAAAAAATGTGATTTGTGATAGATTAATTAATATTTAGTTTATTTGCATGGTCAATAGCTTTGTTAGCTGGATTATTTAATGAGCTATTTTTAATTAAACTGATTGACTATTAAACACAAATAAATATAACATTAAGTTAAATGTATACTAGATTTTAATGTAAATACAATTATGACTTTTGATAAAACTGTTCTAAGATTCAGCTGTTCTGGAATGGAGTCGCTGTATTAGTCTATGAGGTGTGTACCCCTGAGATACTCCTGTTCCACCTGTATTCACCTAAACTCCCCAAAGATAAGCGGGATGTTTATAGCCATAAATTACTGGCTGCTAAGTTTCCCCTAGGCCAATTTTGGAAAAGCCTGCTTCCTCCGCCAATGGAGAAGTAACCTTTTGCAATTCTATGGAAACCTTAGATGTTGCCTACTCCTCTAAGCCATCATTGCCTCTAATAAAGCGCTTCAGCTGGGGTGAAATTATTGCAACACGCCCAACTCATTCCCCTAGTACTCACTCTTGCTTTGCCTCTGTATGTATAGCATATATCCTATAGCATTGGATCTCTCTCTACCTTGCACTCTATTTATTGGGTAGCTGTGTCCCGCCATTCGATGGTAACTTATTGACCTGAGTCACATGGTCCCCCCTCTCCCACCCTCCCTGCTTTTGTTTTCGCTTCCCTATTTCAATTTTTATTTGTACAGTTACGACTATTTAGCTTTGCTTCATTTTCAGTGCCTATTTGTACCTTGTACTGTACCGTCAAAGTGCTTACTTGTCTGTACTGAACATTTTTCAATGTCTCTTGCTGTGCTTTGTGCATTGTTCATGTTTACCTGCCCAATAAATATTTAATGTTGAAAAACTCAGGATATTGCCATGTCTGATGACCTCATTTACAATGCTTCATGGACCTGTGAACGTACTGCTGTATATAAGTATAAATCTTTTTTTATGTTTGTTCAGATTGTGATATCAGCTGTAAAAATACTAGCTTTTAACCTCTTATGTTTCAGCTATTGTTGGTGTTGATTGTTTTTTTTGGCTATGTCAAATACTTTAAACAAGCTCTACAAGTGTTGTCTATGTATCAGAATACATTATAACCACAAATAACTGTTCTGCTTCATACAACATCACTATAAGTAATAATGTAAACTACATTTATTTCAAGCCCTCTGATGAAGATTATACAATATTATATTATTATTATTGTTATTATATTATAGTATTTTGGTCTATGTGTAATGTATCTCCCCTGCCAATGTATCTCCCCTGCCAACCACATGTTTGTAACCTTACAACTTGGCTGAACTTATTATATCTTGTATTAAGTGTAGTTTCTATATATTTGTATACTGCTTTGTATAACTTTATGTATTTATGTGCAATAACTTTATATTGTTCATTAGAAGTAAAGTGATTTGATTTTTCTATACGTAGTGTGGTTTGGTTATTATAAGAGATATAGGTGTATTATTAACATTGAAATGTTTCATTCATATAGATATAGTTTAGTTGGTGCTTATCAAATAAAGACTTTAGCTGTGTGGTTTGCATGTTCAGCTTTTATATCTGTGGCTTAAAGAACCAAACCAAGAGTGGACATTTAAATAGCCTTCTGTTTACATTATCTACAGTATATAATATTTCTAATGAAAATGTCACATAGAGAGTTTTCATAATGACCTTTACTTACGAGCATATGATACATTAAATATTAAAGCTGCATGTAAATGGAAGTAGAATAGATTATGCTCCCAGGCTAATCAGAAAATATAGAGAAATGGACAGGCCTATATAGTGTTTATTGGTAAAGTATAAACAGATCTGTACTGTGCCCAGCTGCATACACATGTACCCTCCACTTGGACAAAAGAAAACTTCCTTTATAGAAGCAGAAGCAAACGTCACTATCCATATTATTTGCAGAGGATAAAGCCAATTATTATTCCTGCTGCATTAAAACTGGCATATAGTTTAAATCAAGTCAGCAGTACAAAACTGTACCTTTGACTAAAAAGTATTCTAATTTTAAATTACTTTGCATTTGTTAAGACATCACATTCTGCCTAGCAGTCATTGCTAGCATTCATTGTGCTATAGAGGAACCATGGATTTACTCAGTGTTCATTGCTTTGAAGGGATAAATATAAGAATATCCTTAATTGTGGCTACAGTAAGGACTGGATAAAGCTGGCCATATACTATAAGATAAATTGTTCCAATAAAATTTTTTTTTCAAGAGTGGGTAAAACCATATTGAATTGCAGGGGGGGTAAAATAAATGTCAGTGTTTGCATGCAGGGAGAATACTTTATTGTTGCATGTTGCACACAGATACTGACCAGCGTTACTGTTACACTGTTATTATACTTGTGCTAGGAAACATCAGCTGTCAGTTGTTATGCTGATTGCAACTAATTCAATCTACCTCCCCTGAAATTCACCATGGTTTTGCCCACTCATGAAAAAATCAGGCACCTACCTATGTCTGTAGCTCGTTCTTCCTACACTCAGTGGACCACTCATGGGATAACTACCCTCAGAGGTCTTACTACTCCTAGGGAGAAGCGCATTCTCTCTTTTTCTGACCTAAGGGATAAACCGTCGTGTGTGACTATAGGTGCTTTTGCGTTCCTTCCATCACAGTACTACGCTCTCCAGTGTGTCTCTACATTCACCCCCCTGGACTGGTCAAGGGATTATACTCTGCTTTCTTGCACCAATCTCAACAGGGCAGCTCCATCTCTTTGTTCTATACAACACTTATAATTCCCCATTTCCTCCTGAGGCCTGTAGTGGCATGCATTCCTGGGTAAAGGACTTTCCTACACTCTTTCCTGATCTGCTTTTACCAGCCCCCACTCGATTGATGTATTGATATGGTATGCCATTACCAGGGAAGTGGTTTATAAAATAGAGGCTATTTTTAGAGACTATAGAGGCTATTTTTCTCTATCTTGGTGCTTGTCTATTGGAATTATGTTCTCCAGTGCCTGCCCCAAATGCTCCTCGCAGTCTGCGTCTCTCTATCATTGTTTATGGGAGTGTCACTTTATCACTGAAACAATCATGAAACAATTCTACAAAGATGGTATGTTATAAACCTAGCTGACTGTCCATTCTTACACAGGATTGCTGACTTTTGGTTTCTCCGTCCTGTGAGGGAGGTTGGGCAAAGGGCGCGATTTATGCAAATCACTCCAAAGCCATGACCCCTAGCCGGCAAAAGCATAACTTTGTTATGGATGGACAAGGATTATCCTGACTTTCCTAGAATACCAGGAGAATTGCCCAAAATTCTCTGAAATCTTGGAGAGTTGGCAACCCTCTTCTAAAACACACATTTGTATTCTATATTCTATAAAATAAAATCTTCCATATACTTAGGGCTATTTGGCACTGCCACATTTTTTACTTTTATGCCAAGTCATGTGATTACTGCCCTGGTGCTACAATTGAAACAAGTGAAAGAAGTGGAAACATGACTATGGTTTATAACTGTGGCACACCTAGACCATGTTTACACCTATGTCTTGTGTATAAGAGTGGCATAAATATTACTTCAACTTCATAACCTGAGAAAGCATAAAACATTGAAGCAAAGTGGCTAATCCATCTGTGTTCACTTCCATGTTCTCTGCACTGGTTGATCAATATTCACCACTGTATTTAAATAAGAAAGTGGATGGTTTAGTGCCACTATAAAACTGTATTAAATGTAATAATAAGAAACCCTCTACATACATTACTCTACATTGATATTTTACAGCCTAAATAGTAATTTATTTCTGCATATTTCGCAATAGGTCGAAACAGTTTTAAACAGCAGATTTGTGCGTCAACTGAGCTAAATCCTTGGATCAGGTCACTCATATTTAACTATAATATAAGAAACAAACATATATGGGAGCATTGGTTTCCTGTAGTAGCATATTTTTATTGGTGTCCTTGATTTGATCTTTCCACAGTAGATTCATTACATTTTCCGGATGGAATTCTTTGAATGCCAGTTGCTAAGGTTTCCAAGGTACTTTGAGTAATTTAGAAAACATTCTCTACAAAACTGGAAATTTATAAAAAATAAACTTAGATTAACTGAAATGGGTAACAAAATAATTCAAAAAAATTCTAAATAGGGATCCTTCTAAATGAGTTTAGTTAATTTTACTGAGGACCAGATGCAGACTTAAGTACTTATCAACGAGCATAAAGTTCTGAGGGCATAAAACCATGTTGGATTGCAGGGGAGGTAAAATGAATGTCAGTGTTTGCATGCAGGGAGAACACTTTATTTTTGCATTTTGCACACAGATACTGACCAGTGTTACTGTTGCACTGTTATTAGACTTGTGCTCGGAAACATCATTTCTCAAACTCTAATACTGCGGGGAACTAATGAAATTTACCTCCCCTGCAATTCAACATGCTCCATTATTGTAAAAACCAACCACTGACAACAATTGTACATGTTTGAATAATAACTCAAAATACATTACAATAGACAATTATAGGTACACATTACAGTATATCAAGCCTAATTTTATTAAATACCTATTTGCTGGATATTAAATCCAGATATTTAAATACTGAATTAAAAGTGAGCTCCAAAAAGCAAAAAATCACATGACACATGAAAACTCTGAGACTGACAATGATGTTTTAAAAAAATATTATTTTCACTATTCATTATTGATAGTTGCAGTCATTATAGAATGGATTACTTTACTGAGTGTCTTGTTGTTTATTAATACATTATATTTAAAGACAGAAAATAATCCTGAGAGATATCACAATTAAATTGATAACTCATACCTGTACATTGTACACCTGACTATCTGATAACATATTTAGGGCCTGATTCGAGTAGCCTTAAAAGTGCATTCCAGAATGCTATTTTTTTTACATTAATGCTGTTTCGCACTTTTCCCATATACACGGCCAATTGAATCGGGCCAATATTTGAATGTTTACATTTTCCCCAAACATAGACAAGCATGAGAAAATTTTTACACATCTTGTTATGTATGCACAATCAAAGTAAGACTAAAATATGTCACCAGACATAATAAATAAAATCTGCCTTTTATCTCTTTTGTAGTGCCATATCCATTTCAACAATATGTCAATTTCCTTCTTGAAAGTGTGTTGATCCTAACATAAAATATGTCAAAAAATAGCTTTTGGGTTTTTAGAAAAAAAAGGCTTTAAGTTGAAGACAAAATGCATCTATGAGGTTGACAGACAACTAACTCCCAGGGGAGATGAACTACAGAACTCAGTAAGCTCTTTTTCATATTCTTGCTTCCTATATTTACATAATAAAAAATAAAACTCCTATTTTTTAAAGGTTATG
>JABWIB010000247.1:53148-69703 GCA_016617825.1 Platyplectrum ornatum
AAGAAAATACTCCTTAAAAATGCTATGAGGAGTATTTTTACTCCTGCTGAAAAAATGTAGTGTGATCACGGATATATAGTGTATGTTCTCAAAGTTCAATAGATTATACAGGACATAGGATTTATTGTAATATCAAAACTGTACAGCACTGCGGAAACTATGGGGCACCTTATAAATAAATGTTAATAATAATACTACTACTAAAAATAATATTAATAAAAAGTATTAGAGATTAGGCATATTATTAAAATATTTATACATGATGATCTAGACCAGAAAATCTTAGGGCTAGATTTAATAAACTGCAGAAAAGGAAAAGTAGAGAATTTGCCAATAGTAACTAACCAGATTGTAGTTCTCTCATTCCGATTACATACTGGAGAATGTCAGCTAAAATCTTATTGGTTGCTCTGGGCAACATCTCCATTTTCCTTTTGAGAAAAAAGGAAAGCATGTACAAACAGGCAGGCACAGAACACTGATCCATCTATGTTTGCTTTCGTGTGCTTTGTGCTAGTGGAAAGCACTATATTATATGGGAAAGTAGGAGTTTTAGCACTGCTGCAAAAAGAGCAGCAGTAGCTGCTCAGGTTCCCTGCGCCTAAAATCCTGCACCACATCATGCTCAGATTTAAAAACTTGTAAGTGCAGCTCTGGTTAAGCCCATAAATGTGTCATAGCTGTTGAAATTCAGTCCCGGAATGTCCCAGAGAGACTGAATTTTAGGTAGTTCTCCTGGAATCCCAGGTGAGTAGGTAAATCTCCCGGGACCTGGGCTGAGGCAGTGATATACGTGAATTGTTACTGGGATGGGTGGATCTTGATGATGTCAAACGCTACCCATCAACAGCAATTGTGATCACGTTGCCGTTTAGGAACGGGGCTTATGGTGTGATTTGCATAAAATACACCCTCTGCCCAGACCTCATGCCGCTGGCTTCTGGATTTTGGAGAAATAACAAGTCAGGAACACTGCCATTGCCAAACTTTTATTTTGCTGTTATGTTTACTATTAAGGGATATTTGAAATAGTTTTTAAACCCATTTGAGAATAACACAGATTAACATGATAAATTTGTTTGATATAAAAAATACACACTGCTACTTTTTTTTTGGAGTCTATGCTATTCATCGCCTTGACATATGTTCCCTGTAGGATACAATTACCTTCTTTCTTCAGCTAAGTGTAGCCCAAATCCTTGGCAGCTACTTGCTTGTCATTTTTCTATCCTATTAATCTTTCATACTCTTTAAAGGTCTTGATCTAGTGTGTCTATAATCTGGCTTTGCCCTGGGAACATGTTGACGGCTATGTTTACAGAGGTGGTATCATGATGAATATTATTTGTGTAACTTCCTTTTAAAGTCTGACAGAAATGTCATTCATTAGTCAAACTGGTTACAAAAGGGTTGGTGGGGGGATATACCTGTTTTCATGTAGTTATAGCCCACTATTATGACTGCAAAAGTTATGCTAAGTTTTCAAAAAATGTCATTTTATTTTAATGAAAAAGACAAACTTCTGGCAATCTAAAATAAAAATAAGTTAAACCTACAGTATTTGTATATTGGCTTTTCATGTTTATAACCATGTGACCAATATATGATTAACTAGAAAGGGGAAATAGTAGTTTTAGAAAATATTGGCTAATACTTTAGCTGCATAAAAAGATTATAGGTTACCTTTTATTCTATTTTCTTTTTAACTATTAAGTATTCACTGTATTAAGGCATAAACGGAATTACCAATAATGAATTGTTTTAAAAGATGAAAGGTTTTAGAATGTAAGTGGAAATAAATATTGCATGTTACCTGTGAAATAACTTGTTAACTAAGTTTGTGTTACCATACACATACAGGCAGTCACATACCTGATATAGACTATTTGTACCAATGTCAATGTTTGAAGTGGGCCGGTATATGTCGGTATGGTATACCGGAACTTTTTCCCCTGCTAAGCTTTATCCCCTTGTATAAGCCCCATCCATCCACACCCACGATTTTGTGTTGTTCTCCTCCCTACCCTCCTCCTCCATACTTCCACTTATAAATACTTACTTTAAGCTCTGGTATGGATCAAAAGTGGTGGTGTGAGCATGCCCTTACATACCTACAGTATTTTTTATATAAGTGATATATATGTGCTTCTTATAAGTATTTTTTAATCAAACAAAATTTTTTGTTAAATAAATGGCGCCCCAACCATTGTTACCAGCAAGAACACTCCGTCCAATCATTAATTGTCTCTCCTAGTGTTCTGCCTAATAATACAATACCCTCTCACTGCTACCACCTAACCATGCACCTTTACCACATCATTCCTGCAAAGCGCCCTTCAGAACACAAGGCTATCCAAACGTACATTTGGATCTGTATTACACTTAATAACATGCCTATCTTTTCTGTGCACAGATTATACCTTTGAATGCTAACCTATAAAAGTTTAAAGCTAATGGCTTTCGTTGGTTTGTTTTTGCATGTCCCTAAACATGTTTATCCTTTGCAACTGTCTATAATGACCTAAATTACTACCTACGTCGCCTAGGAGCAAATACAGTCCTTTTAGAATGAATTAAATGTTTTCACATTTGGTCATTGTGTGTGAATGACAAAGATAAATAAAAGGCATTAGTGCATCCTGATTGTCCTCTCAGACTTCCAATTGCTCTTCACACGGCTGGCTTCACTCAGCTGCAGTGTCACCCTAGATCTGCATTATTTTAGCTGGATTATGCATAGCCAGAGACATTTATTATGGTACATGGACTAAAAAGCTTTTCTTACTGAATAAGGTACAAAAGACCTATTATACCTGACACATTATGTAGCATCAGTTGTCAAAGCAGCAGGAAGCTACATCTATGTAGCATTCATATGAGAATAAATTTCATGTGTTATTTATGCCTGTGGACAACCATTTCTAACCATGAACACCCTTTTTCTTTGCTCCTAGCAACACAATTTTGTTTTGACATTGCATTAAACCCCCATGACAGGTGTTCATATTTGTCTTTTCATCTCTTCAATCATCCACTAAATGTATTTTCGTTTTTACTTTCAGGGGCTATTTTCGATGAATCTGCTAGGAAAGACTATGAAGTTTTTCGCATGGCAGTCGATGACCTTAACTTGAATGAAGACATTTTGCAAACAGAAAAAATTACTTTTACAGAGAAATTTGTGGATGGTAGCAATCCCTTCGTGGCTGTCCAGGAAGGTAGGAACACTATTGTATATTTATCATGCATGCAATTTTTTAGATTTTTGTTTTACTCTTGTCTTTAATAACTTTGACTAATAATTTTGAGGTGTATATATATAGCAAATAAATGCTAACAAAGTAAAAAGATCAACAAAATTGTGGACAGCCTATTTAATAACTTTTTTTACTTGCCTCACAAACTGAGAGGAAACACAGTCATAACTCCCAACATTTTGTATAACTTACCTATTCCTACCCTGCTCTGCACAACCCCTTGCTAAGACCAGGCCCCTCTCATTTTCACCCTAGTGAAGACAAAAAAAAAAAACCAGAAGATTCATTTTTGGCTCTTTTTGTTCAGAAATCTGCTTATTACACATATTAAATGTAAGTATGCTAGCAAGCAAAATAAAATATCCATGTAAATTAGTTGTAATATAACATGAATTTGAATGTCAATATAAGCTGTCCATCTGGCCTCTCTATTTCTATTGCTGAAATAAATCATGCTCATAAAGTTTGCTGTCTAGGTGTTACTCTGAACTGTCCTTTACTCCACACATACACTCTGTTTTTAAATCCTGTTAAATATATTTTAAAAACATTTCCAGAATATTCAACTACCTCACACAAGAAACTGCAAAAACTCTCATTCATGCATTAATCATCTCCCAAATTGCTTATTGCACTGCTCTCCTAATTGGGCTCCCAATCACTTCCCTTTGGTCTATACTATATGCAGCAGCCAGACTGATCTTCTTTGCAAAACACTGATAATCTAGTGCTGGTTCTTCTCTACATTGGCTGCCTGTAATTTATAGAGACCCATTAGCGATAAGTAATCAGATGGCGTTATATAAAACCCTGTTAATAAATACAATTGAAATTATTTTACCTTTAGAAATTACTAATTTTGTATATGAGAATTGGCTCAATGAGGACACCGGTAACACTATATTCGCTGTGATCGGCTGTTCACATTTGAACAGCCAATCACAGCGATCGCCGATGGGGGGGGGGGGGGGGAAGCTGCTCCGGCAGCTTTCCCCCAACATGTCTGCTGTCCGTGACAGCAGACATTTTCAAACTGTCACAGCGTATTTTCAAACTGTCATGACGTATATATACGTCATAGGTCGGCAAGTACATGCCGACCATGACATATATATATACGTCAAATGTCGGGAAGGGGTTAAACCATTTTTCTGTATAAAACTTTTATATGCCAAAAATGTAGTTGCCTAACTTAAATAACTACAATAAGGGTGAGACTGTAAGAAACAAATTAGATTGCTTTTATGAGACTGTCATTTTAAAAAATATGTTCCTCACAATCTATTGTGGACATATATGTTTTATCATGATTATCACATTTATTTATTCCTATATGTTTAACACTATAATGTTGGTGAGTCTCTGGTTATATTAAAAAGTGACAAATACAAATGATAATTGAAAATGGCTAAAGCAAATGTATTTAGAATACATTGAAAAAGCAGTGCAGTATGAATGCTCAGTTTATTGCTGATTGAGTGCTGAGGGGTTACTGTAAATATGCAGTTTGTAATAGGTTTGTAGTAATTTTTTTAATATTCTTTTGAATCTGAATATATTTTATCCAAATTATTGATATATTTTGTATTGAAAATTGTTTGAAAACAATAATAGCATTACCCAAAAGCATTATACTTCCCAGGGCTGATGTCTTTAGAATGTGTGCAGACATCTTTTCATTCTCACGCAATAGGTTGCAAAGTTTTTTTTCTTTTAAATTGTGTTTAATTTGTATATATTGTGTAATTAAATGGCCTTACATTTAGTAATTAATACATTCAACTTGATTGGGCTACAGAACAGCTTAGCAGAACAAACAATGCTCCAACAAACAACAACAATGGCCCCTGCACTATGCCCAGTGATTATAGGAGTAAGCTGTGGAACCTGCCATTCTTCCTGACATGGTCGGCAGACACAGACAACACTCAACTGAAACACCAGCAGACATCACCTTGTTGGGGCCTAAGAACTGCTGACTTGCCAAAGCTTTCTGCTAAACGAATCAGACAAATCACAAGTGTCATCGGCAACACTATAATAAAATCCATCAACACTAAAACATACAACATCACCACAACAAATATGGGATGGAGGGCTCACAAAATTAAATGAAATGATCCTCCCCAATCTTCTGCAGGTGCTGACATAAAGTGGGGAGGGAACAGGATTACCCCTCAATATACACTATATAGTGGGCAGGTAAGCTGTACCATTCAGCCTGGGAGTTGACTGTCCCTTGGGCAAAGGCATCCCTAACTCTTAATGCTGTAGTTCTTCATATGCCCTACAGCCATGCCTGGACTTTTTTATAACCCTCATCCCTTTTTTCAAGCTTTATTACATAACAATTAAAGGTCCTGTCCCAGGCCAAAGAAAGTGTGATAGAACTGAGTATCACTATCTATGCTTCCACATGAATGCAAATGTAGTCATATAGAACATCTAACCCCCACCATTTTCCATGTTCTCAGAACTCTGTTGAACTTCTTCAAACTCTCATTTGACTTTAACCAATTCAAACTTCAAAAATGATTGTCCGCACACATATTGTCTATTTCATCAACACAATGACATGTTTTTAATATTACATGAACACTTTATCAGAAAATGCCATATAAATCTAGAGAGATATATGTTTGTAGTAAAATTTGCTAGCAAGAATGTCGAAATCACTGTCAAATTAGTTTAACACCTCTGAAATACATCAGTGTTCTGTATGATGCCAATGACAATATTCTGCTGTATATTACTTCTATCAATTACTGCATGGCCATAACTTGTGTTATGTATTTAAGTGGTAGGTTTAGTGTGTTAAAAATAATTTTGTATGTGTTGAGCTGAATTTATTTATTACCAGTGCTTCAGCGACACACCGCAGAAGGAACTGGGTGCCATTTGTCTGATTAAGTCACACATATCTGCCTGTTTGTCATGTAAATGAGCAGAATGGAGAGCAGAAAGATTGACTCATTGCTGTCTATCTGCTTACGTGACCGCTCTGCACTAGTACTTCCAATGTATTTAAAAGAGAAGAGCGCAGGTAATTTTCTATGTGAATAACCATTTCTGTAAAATAAAAAAAAATGTATTAGTATAAGTATAAAAAATGATTAATATTAGTATAAAATGATTAATAATTTTTTTCAATGCCAGAATAGTAGCAGTAGCATTAATAAAAAAACTAACACATAATTTTTTAAATGCTGCAAATGTAGACATATAAAATTAATTTAAACACATAGAAATGCATACATATAAATATGCCCTGACTGCAAACAGTCTGTCATTTATCCCTATGTCTTTTACAGAGTTGCTGTTTTTTCCCTGTGATAGTGTAAGAGAATGGTGATTGGTGGACAGTTTACACTACTACTACAACTATTTACTGTATATGAAACTATACTTTTCTCATTTACATATTGTGGAACTCTCTGTTTTACCACTGCAGAGCATTCTGGCTGTGCATTCCCTTTTAAAACAGATGGATGTGCAATCCTACATTAGGTCCTATTTATTTTTGTAACATAATTAGAGGTATGCTATTTATATTTTAATTAATTTATAAACTGACAAATAGTGTCGGTTAATAAATGGTTATAAAGTGAAAGGTAATACACTGTACTTATGGTAATGATGAATTTGCTGGCTTCTTATTTAAATAAATGAACTCTATTGGAAATGGCAACTAATTACAGTCAAGGAAATCCTGATGCCAAGAGCTGAACGAATGATTCACTCATATCTCAGAAAACAGGAGTCTTTGGTAGCAAAGGCTGCCAAATTGATCTATTATGGTCAGTTGTCTAGTAGGCATAGCATGAATAAAGTATTGTAATAGGCAACAAAGGAACAATTAGTATCATTATTTACAACACAAAAACATATGTAGTTACTATACAATTTACAAAGAATTTGCCACTTGTAGGCAATTTGTCACCAATGCAACATAATTTACAAGAAGCATTTTGGATACAGATTATTGAAGATATTTAGAATATCGGATACAGTTTGTTAAATAGTTGTACATGAAAAATGTATTCACTATAGAGATAACAAATAAATATATAGTTTTCATGAAGTTTTAAATTCATCATAAAATTGCTACCATGTTCTGTTCACAATCCAACATTGTCTTTGCCACTGCAATGTTACCCAGTTTTCCTCCCAGTGGCTTGTAGCCAGGTACTCCGCCTGGCTGTTTTAAGTGAGCGCCCGGGTACCAATGTCAGAATTTTTTAGCCACATTGTGACCTCTGTTGCTGCTCCTGTCAGTCTGAGTGAGAATGAAACCGATGCTGTAGAGGGGGGAGCACCTGCTTCCTAGTCAGCAGCCAATGAGTGAATAGCAGTGAGCACACTGATTGGTGGATGGCAAACAGCTGAATATCTGGGATACCCAATCCCCAATGAGCTTGTCACAGGTGCAAGCGCACCCCGCAACCCTAGTTTTACGGCCCTTCCACAGAAAAGAAAAGTACAAAGCGCAGCATCCGATTTGTGCAATATAAGCTGTAACATTTGTAGCAAATAGGCTACAACAAAAAGGGAAAGAGGCAAGCGATTCCAAGAGGCATCGGATGGGGTCAAAGGAGCCGGGCACCGGGGCAAAAATGGCCTTCGTGTCACCTGCATCTGATATATTTTAAACACATCTGATATATTTTACACACAGATTCAATTGTACTGATTTTGAGATGGACACTGAAAAGAAAATGATTATTCTCCAAACGTTAGAAGCAGATTCAAAGTTGGCAGCAGAAGGACAGAAAGAGAGCAAATGTACACCATTCTGAGAGTTTGTTTTCCTACCTCAACTCTAAATTGCAGTTTAAAAATGAAAATGTTCATTATATACCAAGCAAAACTAAGAAAGGAAGGAATAGGAGATAGCCTAGGAAAAAAAACCTGAACTAATTGCTATAATGTCAAAGGATAATATCAACATTGCAAGTATATAGTGAGTATATAATTTTAACCGCTGTATACCATATATCAATGTGTAAAAAGTGCAGGAGGATAGAATTCTTCAAATAAAAAGTTATATTAACTCACAATGGCATGCATATAAACCTGAAGGTGGTTGGTAAGAGTAAATGTTAAATAGAAAACTATACTACTTGAGGGAGTAGACATTATGTTGTGGGTAAAATAAGGTCTAGAGCAGTGGTTCCCAAACTTTCCCAGTCGAGGCATCCTTATGGTCCCCATAATTTTTCAAGGTGCCCCTAAGACACAATAATTTCCCATTTTTTTTAAGTTTTTTAATCAGAATAGTGTAATAACTATTTAGGTAAAGACAGAAATACCTCCCATTGATATGAAATCTTGTGTTGCTCCTAAACAAGATGTAAAATTGTGCTTCTGTGTAACACTAGCAATGTGCCTCCAAGTTGAAAAAACATTCCACGGCACCCCAATGAGAGCGTCGTGGCACCCCAGGGAGCACACAGTTTGGGAACCACTGGTCTAGAGTATACAGTATAATTGAAAAGCACCCAAACAGCTTGGCAGACTGAATGGGCCATGTTGTTCTTATTTGGCATCACTTTCTATGTTTTAATATTACTAAGGAAGAACTTCATAAAAAGGAAATAATCATCAAGGTCAAAGCACAAGAGTAGCACAAACACAGACCACAATGTAATAGATATATTGGATGTTGGCAAAGGTGTGTGTTAGCTTTCATGAGGCAGCTTCTGAGTACGATTAATTTCTACTAAGCATCCCATTGATCCATGCAAATAAGTCATGTCATCTCGGCAAAGAACAATGTTGTAAAAAAATAGAAAAGTCCAATAAATCCTTTTTTTATTTTACAATATTTTTTTTCAAGTGGACCTGTCTACAAGATAAATAGTCTTCTAAAGCATTCAAGTATGTTTTCTAGTAACAGGGCACAAGGAGTAATTATAACTGTTGAAAACAAACATTCCTTTTAAGACTTAGCGGTCTATCTACCAAGAAACACCACCTTAGTCATTATAAAGTTCAGAAGTAATATATTTTTTATCACCGACTTGTCATAATCCACCTTTTTACTTTAAAACATTTACACAAATACACTGTGTACATTATATATATAGTGATGACACTGCACCACTTATGATATTATAGAGTGTTAGCATTACATAACTGCCAATTCTAAGCTTGTCTACAAAAATATATTGTCTTACAGTATAGTCACTAGCATACAAAACCTTTTATAAACTGATTAACACACAAAATAGCACATACACAATAATAACTAATAATCTAAAGCACTTGCAGACTTAGGCAAGATTTTCTAAACTGTGGGAAAGGAATACGTGAGGATATTACCCATAGCATGCTTGCTGACATTCTCTAGTATGTTATAGGAAAGTGAGATCTAGAAGGTTATTGGTTGCTAATGGTGCAATCCAGTTTGGACATAGACTATTTATTGTAAAGTCATTTCACTCTATATATCCAATATTTATATGGATTTGAAAGATATACCTCTTTACGGAGGGATTCAGAACAAAAATGTTATGTTAATATTGTAAAACATATAATACTTATACAACACTAATTCTAATTAATTACAGTTTTCAAAGAACTAAAAATCTAAATATGGATTCTAAAAAAAAGTCTAGAAAACATATAGAGTAGTAATGAGCTGGGATTTACAAGTAAATAGTGTTCATATTAATTATTATATCATCCACCAGACCCTTACATCATCTCAGAGTTGAAAGGTGCGGTGAAAGATTTTGGACTGGATAACATTAGGGGACTGATGCAGTTAGCGTGTGTAAGGCCCCTAATTTGTAACTTCATGAGTACGCCAGATGTTACACTCATACATTCAAACGTATTGAACATTGTTCGTAAGTTGGATTTTATGTATGGGCAGCAGGGCAAAGCCATCCACATTGCTAAACTTTGCACTGTAGGCTGGGTGAAGACCAACAGAAAGTGTCCATAACTGTTCCAATGTTCCAACTGTTCCAATGTTCTCTATGGGTGCAGTAGAGGGGATTGAACTATTAAGTCCAAACCTCCATTCACATCCAAGTCAGGATGAGGAAGCACAGGAATCATGGTAACTGTTACATTGACAGCTGCACTAAACTATCCACTTTTTCATTTTAACATATGTAAGCTAATACAGGTAAACCAACCGTGTCCTCTTTTAATCATGTGTTTATGACCAATGCTTAAAATCAGTGAATTTGCACCTAAATAGTAGGTGCAAGGTCTGAATTTATGTTGCACGTATTTCATGTCAACATATATTATCTTGCTAATAAATAGCATATATACATAAAAGAAATATTTTCACAGTAGTATGTGCATATCCACCATTGTTTTACTGGATTTCAGTCAAACACAGTGAACTATCTTATTTTGCTGTTGCTATTTTATTGTGTGCTGGCAGCTTTAGCTCATAAAAGTCATCTCCAACCACCCTCTCAGCAGCAACCATCTACCCATCTATTTATTCTAATCTGGTCCGTACAGAGGCTTGAAACGCTGATCCTCTGTCACTATATACGAGCTAAGTTAAAACTTTATGTACAAGAATAATAGCACAATCCAAGAACACTGTAAATGTTGTCGACATAAGTGCATAACGTAGTAGTTGGATGGTGGCTAGATTTACATTATATAAATTACAAAAGAGGTCACATAGGTTTTAGAACCATAAAAAAATGCATTATGTAACACTTTACATCAAGGTCATATACAAGGTCTATGCTCTGCAGTTTCTCTTCCTCCTAGGAATGCTATTTCTTCATTGCACTTTCACAAGTGTGAAGTGATAACACAATAAGTTGTCTTTTCACATATCAGTAAATAATGTAACCACCTGTCAGGAGAGAAACTTTAAGCACATTAGGAATTTCAGCATCTTATGTTTTCCATTTGTCCTCTGTCAAGAAAAATTTAATTTTACAAATAGGTAATCTAAAATTATTTATAAAATTATGTAGTTGGTTAGCGAATTTCTATTTGCTGTTGAAAGGGACAATTCTAAACACCTTTAAGTGACAATAATTTATATATTGTTTTTTCCTTTCTTTGTTCCTTTTGTTATATTTTATCACTAATTTTAGATAATTTGGCTATCTTCCAAGCTGTGCTCGCCACATTTCTGGTGATTTGCAAATTCAATTGACACAAAAGGAATCAGTCCCATTCAGAAAAAATTGCAAACTATGTGAATATATTCTATCATCTCTAATTATTAATAACATCTTCAACAAGACATTTGACAAGAGAAATGTAATTCAGCTAAGCAAGTGCTCTGTGCTGACCTACTTTTCCATCTCGTAAGACCTATTACAACATATTGATTGAGAANTCCTTCATCAAGTCAATAACAAGAGAAGAATTTTAATGTAGACATTCTTGAAGCACTCTAGATATCTATTTATGGTTGGGTTGTTGGAGCATTCTAATAAAAAAAATATAATATGTATAATATAGACATTTTACCAATTTAATAATCATTTATGATTATTTAGATTTACTTATTTAGATGCACTTTACTTATGTAAACGCAAATTAGTGAATTTTTGGCATTCCAGGTGGTTGACTGAAACTCATTGGGAAATGAATTTGGCTCCAGAAACTAATTTTAGAAGTTCAACGACTGTTTGTTTATGGAATATAAAATTTACAATTTTTAGAGGGTTATTGTCTGTAAAATTCCCTGAATGTTACGCGTAATTGCATTCTTTTCTCATAAGACAGAAAAAAATCACCTGAATATAATTCAAATAGATTTTGTAATGACATTAAAGAAAGGTTGAAATAAATGATCAAATGTTTAAATACCTGTCTGTTAGAGAGTAAATGAATGTATTGCCTTTAATGTTTTGGGTTTAAAATGTTTAACAGCAAGAGTGACTCCTCATTATAAAACTCAAAACTCAGGCACATAAATGTACCTTTCCAATGAAGCAATGTGTATATAAGGTACCCTTTGCTATGGTGGAATCAGCTTAACAATCTAAAGTGGTTTTGTTTGGCAATGCTATTTCATTCTCGGATTATCGGATAAAATGGTGGTCAGATTACTTATATTATACTAAAAATTTTGTACTTTTGCAAAATTCTTGAGCCTTGAAGTTTTAAACTCTTCTTTTCTATTTCCAAGATAGTAATTAATTAAACCACCCCATAGTAAAATGTGCAAAGTACATTTCTTTAATATCATTAGTGTCTCATTTAACAACATGGCTTGCCAGTGAATCCTTATAGAGTTGTTCATGAAATGCTGATTCTATATGTGACCTCTGTTGCTAGTCTCTTGTGCAATGGTCTGATACTGTCATCTCTTCCTAACTCAGTCTATCTATTGTGGACTATTTCCTTGTTATGGCTCTCGCCTAACACATTCCACATTCATAGCTTGGTATGTTTGCCCATGTAGTACTAAAGGCACCATCATGACCATGGCAACCACTGAAACCTAGGATCCGCTGCTGACTGTAATGTCCCTATACAATAAATAAAAGGGTACAATAAAATTAAACGCCAATATACAGGGTCTTTATATGTAGGGAATCCAGTGTTGAAATGTTATACTTGAACATGTTTGGCAACAAAAAAAACAAAAACCTTTTTTGAGCGATATTAACAGCACCTCCTGAAAGGAGGAACCCGCACAGAACTGAGAAATAAAGTCTATTTATACCCTGGAGTAGCTCAATGTAACATTTGCCAATACATTACAGTATATCTCCATGTATCCTAAGCACACAATTAGACAACACTGTATGCTCAATTTGTCAGGAAACTAAGCTTGAACAATTATAATATGCATTCATATGCAATTGTGAGGACTTCGTTTGCATATACTTCTCTTTGTGATGATAAATTGCATTTATATTACATTTTAAAAACCTCTATTAGATTTGAATTTTCATAACAAAGGATTTAATAACTCTAAGTTGCAATTGTTCACAAACATTTGTGGACTTTGGTATTCGATATCATAGTTGTAATGGTTTTGGGCTTCAAAAAAAAAAGCTTTAAAAATGATGCACTGATACATCTCATTATGTCATTAATTTGAGACATTAATAGTAATCTATCGCTATCTATATATGTGTGTGTATATATATATATATATATATATATATATATATATATATATATATGAAATTAGATATAATAACAAAAAACTGCTAAAGGAATCACATGCTCAATGACATCTAGTTTTAATATACAAGCAGTAAGCTACTTTTTCTAAAAAAAATGTCTTTTATCCCCTGATATCACATTGACACGTTCATGTATTTATATCACACAAGTGTCAAATGCATAATATTCACAGAACACAAAAGCTTCTACAGTTTATTCTGGACCATTACCCCTTCTTGGTCTGAATTATAATATAAAAAGCAGGATAGATTCATGTTTTATTCATTTGATATGATGAATTTGTAATTTATTCTGTTAATAATTTTCAGGTTGAAGGATAACAGAAGTATTATATATCTGAACATTAAAATTTGATTGTTCCCAAAATAATATTCGAAAACCATTGACAAGAGAAATGTTCTGCGTTATTACAAATGTAAAAAGTTATCCATGTAGACCAGTCATATATCCTAAAGTATCACATTTTGTACAATTATTACAGTGTTGTAAACCATACTAATTATTTCAGATATCAGGAAGGGCATAAAAGCACAAGATGTCCAAAAAAGGTTCATTAATGCAGTTAATTTTCTCTTGGCTACTGTTTAGCCTCCTGAAAAGTAAAACTGCTTATACTTGTTGGCAATGGTTTGGAAAAGCTCTGAAGTCTGTATACCTACCTAGGTGCAAACCAGCAAGCTTCAAAGTATTTTCTTTTTTTTAATTGATAATTAAATTTTATAATAAAAATAAAAATGTTACCATAAAAAATATATATTTTAAGCAAAAAACCTATTAAAAAAATCTATGTTAACAAAAATGCTTGAGCAAATCGACAGCAATACCCTGCTATACTGTAAATAAAACTCAGTATAGTGTAGTGTGTCATTAGTCGTTCCCAATGTTGGCAGTATTGCCCACCAGTGGGCGAATGAAGTAGCATAGGGAGCGATGAAGAGTTAAGATTACTTTGGGGGGTGATTTTTTATGAGTTTGTGCAAAAGACAGGCAGTATACATGAAGATATTAAGGCTTTGAACTCACAGAGTGGCAGCTTTTACTATATGTGATTATATTACTTACATGCTGACTGTACCCTCTACACCTCCAATTTGTTTCCTGTTTGCTTGTTTTATTTTAAACTTTATTCGCTGTTTTTTTACATGCTTCTTATATGTTTTTTACATGCTTCTTACATGTTTTTTTTTTACATTTTTTTTACATGTTTCTTACATTCTGCAACTAAAGTTTAAACAAGAAAATTACCTAATAGTGCTGCTCCTTGTTGTTGACAGCTTTTTCATGTATTACAAGTGTGTTTATTAGGGGGTCTGGAAATGTAGGGCACATACCTCCCAACAGTTTTGCTTTTGGGGGACTGTCCCGCCCGCCTCCCATTATGTCCCGCTAAGGGAACATGCTGGTAGGAAAGTGTCCTTTTTTAAAATTAGATTACGTTTACGATACACTTTGCAGCGGTCGCGACCGAGAGTGCGGGACTTAGGTGGGATCAGGGTGGAATTGGGTGGGATTGGGCAGAGTTGTGCGGGATTGGGGCAGGACTTGTGTGTTCCGCTCTCCCGCCAGGACAAGTTGGGAGGTTTGCACGAAAGCATTTTGCACTTCTAATGATTTGTAATCTAGTGGCAAAAAAAAATTATTACGGACATTAATGAAACCAAACATAAAAATACTGGTTCATGACCATCAAGTACACTCTTGCAATTAATTCCTGAGAAGAAGGCTATGCTCTGCTATTCAGTCTTAAAACAATGTGACCAAAAATGTGATTTTTAATATTTATATATACCTTTTAAAAATGTATACCATTTGTACAGTTGTGTTTAAATAGTAATGAATAGAAAGCTTACACTATCTTCTGTGCTGGTGTATAGTTTTGGATGTTAGCACAAGCCTTTATTGTGCCCCTTCTTATTTATACATACGTAGTGGAACTCCCCCTTCCACTAGCCCTGAGCACACAGAAGCAGAAACAAGCGGATGGATTTCTCTGCTTCTGACTTCAGTGCTCACTCCAGTTCTGCTTGTGGAGAGACGGAAATTGAGCTGCGCTTCTACCATTAAAAAAAAGAGCGAAGTACAGTTCTGGATCAGGTCCAAAGTGAACAAATCAGTAAAAAACTGCCTGAAGCATTCATGTTAGTAAAGACATGATATACCTGGTTGTTGCCTTTTGTTGTGACATTTTAGAAGCGATTAAAAAGCCAAAGAAAATGCTTGTAGAACCATGTTTAGATTACATAATTTATTATTGCGTATAAACTTGGCTGGGTTCCTTCTTCCAGCTGCAATAATGCAGTACTGTCCTTTATTTTACTTTGCAGTGTCCACTGATTATGATTGATTGCAGAATGTCAAGCCATTTATAGAATAGAGAACTAAAAATCAGTTCTCTAGGATAGAACTGATTTTTAGAATGAGGCTATGCTCTACATTATGCTGTACAAGACAGGTTCATTTTTCCATGCCCCCGATGCAGCTTACATATCATGAAACCTTTTAGTGTATGTTCCTGGCTGCATTTAATTCCTTGTGCACGTGTTTTTTTTTTAAACACATATTGCAGTACATCTCATATAGCTAATTCAAATGTGTATCTATTGTTTTAATAGAAAAAAAAACATTTGTTGAATAAGCAAAAAGGAAACAGTTCATTATCTAAAAACCCATGTTTCTTTAGAGGTGTTAGGAAAAGAGGTGTTATTAATAATAATGTTTGTTGATATGTCTTGCTATTTTATTTAAAATATGAATAAATGTTTCAGTTACTTGTTGTATGAATACATAAGAAGTAAATCTTCAATGAGCAATCCAAATACAAAATAGTCACTGGATTTGTGTGTGCTTCTATGTACAGACACATAATATACCAACCCAATGCTGATGTGTACCTTCCCATACAGCAGTGGCGTAACTACCCAGGGTGCAGGGGGTGCAATTGCTATGGNGCCCGTCAGAGACAGTTAATCAGTTAGATAGTCATGGATCATTAATTTGTCATCTATGGAATGTTCTAAACCTGTGTAGGACTCTCCCTAGATTGTGCATTGTATGAGATTTACTTCTCTCCTCTATGGAGCTGCTGTGAGTTACGACAGCCACGATCCCCGTCAGAAACAGTTAACCAGATATATACTCAGCTGTACACCTAATGGCATGTT